>QLTV01004097.1:3589521-3620090 GCA_003457575.1 Thermophis baileyi
AAATAACAGCCCGAATCATACACGTTCTATCAGTCATTATTCAGAAGTACAGCAGTCTTCTTACCAGCCTTTCTTTGTCTTAATCAGCAATCAAAGATACTCTACTATCACAGATAGCTAGCTACACACAGAGCTTACTTTTAGACACGAAGTCACTCAGCAATGAATCAGCAAAAGAGAGAGAACTAACCATGTTCTCTAGCTCCCTCATCAGTCAGTATTCAGAAGTACAGCAGTCTTCTTACCAGCCTTTCTTTGTCTTAATCAGCAATCAAAGATACTCTACTATCACAGATAGCTAGCTACACACAGAGCTTACTTTTAGACACGAAGTCACTCAGCAATGAATCAGCAAAAGAGAGAGAACTAACCATGTTCTCTAGCTCCCTCTTATGGCCGTTACTGCCAGTCAGAATGCACCAATGCATTTAAAGCAATATTACATATATACATTAAACAGTGATTTGTGGCTTGTTTATATTAACCAACCCAACCGTTTGGACAGAGTCCTAACAATGTGCATTTGTTTTTAAGGCTCAGTCTTGTGCAGCCAGAATTATAGAGTCAGTTTGATCTAGTGGTTAAAGCATCAAGCTAGAAAGCAAGAGACTGTGACCGTGAGTTCAAGTCCCACCTTGGCCATGAAAGCCAGTGGATAATCTTGTCTCTCAGCCCACAGGTTTGTTGTTGTGGGGAAAATAGGAGGTGGAAGGTGTGTCAGATATGTTCTCTGGCTTATTTGTAAAAATAAAAAAGTAGGATATAAATAATAAATAAATTAGCCCCTTGTCTCTTTCTTCAATTTTCCTGCTCTTAGCCATTGTTATCTGCTTTGCTGGGTTTTTTTTTTAATGTACTGGCCATGTACTTGGCTATGTACTTGGCTATGCAATATTATACTATATTGTCTCATAATTAACATCCATTAAATTCAAATAGACATATTCCTGGGTAAATGTTTGTAAATAGCCACAGCTATAGGCAAACTACTTTGATGCTTAAGCTTTCCTGATGATAAACAATAAGTTGTCACTGCACTGTTCTTATTCCATTGCCATCTTCCCCACTATTTAAATGATGAGCTATGGTTGATTAAAGCCTTAGTGGTCAGAGACAGACCATACACACTAATTCCTTTTAAACAGATAATACTTATATTTTTAGCCTTAGATTTTTTGTTTATTTTTCCTGCTGGCAGGATGAAATGTGAAATGTATCAAGTCTTGCATCAATTGATTATTTCCTTTTTTTCCTTTTTTTTCTGGAAATATCCAAAAAAATGAAATAAAAAAATAAATGTCATACTCTAGAGATGTGAATATGGTAAGATACATTTAGCCTTAGGTAGTTTATAGTTGACACAACTGTCCTCAATAGCAAAGACTCACCAACAGCATGTTAACTCCTTCTAAAAGAAGTGGAAGTAGAATCTCTTTGTAATAATATGTCCTTCCCCCTCCCTCCCATTTTATGGGAAAAGATGAAAAGATTTACAACCAAGATGCATCAAATTAGGATGCTAAGAAGATGAGTAAGAATAATTTTTTTCTCTTTTTTTCATAAAACTAGAGTCCACAGTCATCTATGGTAGCTGAATGGAGAGGTGTTAAAGAGAAAGGGAAGTCTTCACATGAGAGTCTCCACTACAAGAGGTGATTAATGCTGGTCACCAGTTTGAAAAATAAGGTCTACTGTTCACTCTGGATTTCCTACAGACTGACATGGTGCAAAAAAAAAAAAAAGGAATGTTGGACCATGTAGTCCTTTCTTGTCCTCAGACAAGGCCTTTCTAGCATTATCCTTATACTGACATGCTGTTTTGATTTCTCTGCAGACTTCATAACTATTTTTCTTAGGAGGTTAAATATTGCAGAGATTTTTTTTCATACCCTTTTAGTGCACACATATTGGCCTCTTGACAAACCCACTCTATTAGCTGAATAATTATCATTCCACCATATGTGACTAAAAAAAATGAAGTGCCCTTCACCCTTGCATAATGGTAAAATGCCTTCTGCTGAAGTGTAATTATAAAGAGGCAAAACAGGTACGAAGTGTATTCCCTGGATCAATTCAGCAATGACTGCTGATTTGATTCTGTGCTGTCCGGTCACAGCTTGATCAGGAAGGGAACAGAGGGAAAAACAAATTTAAGTGCTTATATTTGTGCGCCTTCCTCAATTCCAATTTCCTGAGAATTTATGTACTTTCCTTCTTCCTTTTCTTCTGCCCTCTCAAAGTCATCCTTTCTTCACAAAATAAAAAATAAAAATAAAGGTCAAGATGGAGAAAAGTATCATTGGTTAAAAAGTTGAAGTAAATTACCATTTATTCATCTTGCATAAATGAAATGAGAAGGCTAACATCTCACATAAATACCAGGGGTGAAATCCAGCAGGTTCTGCAGAACCGGTAGTGGAAATTTTGAGTAGTTCGGAGAACCGGCAAATACCACCTCTGGCTGGCCTCAGAGTGGAGTGGGAATGGAGATTTTGCAATATCCTTCCCCCCAGGAGTGGGGAGGGAATGGGGATTTTGCAGTATCCTTCCCCTGGAGTGGGGTGGGAATAGAGATTTTGCAGTATCCTTCCCCTGCCACGCCCACCAAGCCATGCCCACCAAGCCATGCCACGCCCACCAAGCCACGCCCACAGAACCGGTAGTAAAAAAAATTGGATTTCACCACTGATAAATACTCAAGACTTTTGAATTGGTGGTTCTGGCTTTCTGGAGAAAAGCAAGTAAAATGTTGAGCAGGAAAGGATGGGACAATAGTGAGAGAAACTTGCACTAATGTGGATGAGTGCACATGTCATTGACCCTTCCAACATTTCACCCAGTCAATTCTGTGCAAGGGGCTAATGTAAAAGGACCGTTGAAACCCACATTTGCTAGTCTGATTCCTGTTTTATGTGTTCTTTAGACTTTAAAGTTTAAAGGCACAATTCTGAATTGAACTTGGAGAAGCACTATAAATGATAACACACAGTCGTAATGCACTTAATATCTTCATGGAAGGGATTTAGAGAAAACTAGAGATCCTACTGGGAATGAATTTGGACATTCTGCTTTCAGCACATTCGTGGTGGGATGAATGCTAGCCAAAATGAAATCCGACTACTATCTTACTTTCCCAAGGGGGGGAAAAAAAAGTCTAAGGTGATGCAGAGTTGTTCTTTCTACAATCTATCAGGCAGACACATCTGTCAAGTATTAAAAAAAAAAAAACCAATGCACTTACAGCTTTTTGAAAAGTAGAGGTTTTCTTCCCAGTGCTAGAATTACCATTATTTTTTCCTATATAAAGTTTACTATTTTAAAGTGGGGCTATCACAGGTTTACTGTTACATTTGCTTTAATACAGTTGCATTTTGTTTATATTAATCTTGTTTCATTGGGTAAGGCATATTGGTCAGTAATGTTTTGTAAAATGACTTACACATCTCAATAGTAACAGCAAGAATAGTAATTAACTAAATTACTAAATGAAGTCATTCCTTTAATCATCTCTTTCTGCTGTTTCCCCTAATGTAACAATTTATACAGTTCCTTTCTTTGGATATGAGCTTCATTTCAAAATTCTATTTTGCTTTACACATTTTATTTCATTTATTTATATGTTAGCCATCGTATCCCCTGGCAAGGAAAGGCACTCAAAATGACTCACAGCATACAAGTTATATGGTATGAAATAACGGGGGGGGGGGGGGGGGGAAACCCAAAGAAAGCCCAATTGCCTTTTGAAAAAGCACCTTCGGGACAAGCATGATCTGGATGATTGAGAAACTCAAGCCAAATTACCCATTTATGTCACCATAATAAAATACCTAGCAAGATCCCGGTGACTTGCTAAGTCATCCACCAAGTAAATAAGCTAAGCTTTTATGCTTGTTTTGTTCTTGCTTTGGTTTAGATGACTTTGTACAGAGCTGTGCAATGTAATAGCACTGTATTAAGAACAAATAATTCTTTGCCTTTTTCTCCTGCTCAAAGCTGCAAAGTATATGATCAAACAGGGCTGGCAGGAATAGTCTCAGACTACTTATTAACTACTGAGATGGTTTGCCAGCTTTGGCATACGGAGCACCCGTAGAACACCGAGTCTTTCCCCCTCAAGTAGCTGGCAAAAGGGAAAGCTTCATATGTGCGGGCAGAACTGCTCTGTCGTATTATGGGCACTGATTTCCAAGCACTGTGCAATAAATCAAAACGGCATCATTTCCTGCCAGGACTTACGGAATCCATGTGGACTAATAACCAAATACATTAAATGGTGTGCCAAAAGAAGACAGTTTGTTCATTGCTCTGTGCATCTGGGAGGCTAGAAAGGGTGGCTTCCAGGCATACTTGTTTCTCAGCAGCTCTGATTTTAAAATTAAAGGGATTAACTAAAAAGGGTTTTTCCCCCGCCCATCAGGAGAAGTTCGTTGATGAGACGCTACATGTGAACAATTCACTACGCTGCGGAAACATCTAAAAAAAGTTCCTAGAGATAAAATATTGCATGAAGCTAGCAGGAAGGAACTTTTCTCAGTGTGCCACAAGAGGATGCAAGGTGTAAACTGTCCTGCCTTTTACTGCTTTCCATTTCTCATAGACGTGAGATCAGAGATTTGGACATCACTGCCACACATCATTTTTCTCTCCAATCATTCAGCTGATAATGTTGGCCAAAGCAATTCCACTTTGGAAATGAGTGAGATTTATTTCCATTATCAACAAAAGAAGGCTAGCTGTATATATTTCTTTTTTAAAAACAATTATTTTTTTTTATTTTTCAACTTCAAAAAGAAAAAAGAAAATCCTCTTAAAATGGTGATTATTATAGGATCCCCAGGATTCCTGGGGAACAAGCACACAGTATCCTATAGAGGAGAAAATAGTAGAAATTATTCATTGTGAAGTTATTAAACATTAGGGTACACATTTTTAGAAAATACGGGTTATTAGTTGGAGTATTATAGATAAGTAAGCAGTTATACTATATAATTAAATACAAACATTATACTTTAAAGAGTAGAGGTATGTATGTATTATAGGTTTGTCTCAATAAAGGAGAATATTTGTAGCTCAGGGTTGAAATGAGGGGTCCTTGGTGCTCTCTGAGCTTGGTTGTTTTTCTTGCAGACATTTCATTATCCTGACAATGAGTGAATAGCACTGATAATGAGTGAACAGTTTGGGTAATGAAATGTCTGCAAGAAAACAACCAAGCTCCTTATAGGTATGTACTGTATGTGTGTGTGTATTTATATATATATATATATATATGTATATGGAAAAGTAATTGTATATTAAACTACCTAGATGGGGGAACTAAAGAAGAAAATGATTTTTAACAATTTAGAAAATGAATTAAATAAATACAACCAAATAAAAGTAAACATATATTTCAGTCATACTAACCCCAACAGCCACATACTGTATATACCTAATTAAGATATACCTGTTAAATAGGAAAAAAATCCATCAATTCAAATTAAACTGTCCTCCATTTTGTTATTATGATTCCATTTCTGAACAATAGATTATAAGGAATCGGACTGCCCACTTTTGCTTCTCCTTTGGTATATTAATATAAACCGAATTAATTAAGGGGAAAAAATAACAAAACCAATGATTCCATAGCCATTCAGGCTGCATTGGTGGAAATTTATCAGAGATAACATGTTATTTGCAAATAGGAACTTCTGCAGGTTATCAAAATCTACAAGATGGCAGGAACATCACAATCCAAGACCCATCCTTTTGTGGGCTTCCCAAATGGGCAGGACTTGGATTGCAATGCCATGCCTGCCATTTTTCCACTTTACCCTAATGGATGCCACTGCCTGCAAATATTTATTCAAGCTGTGAATCGAAGTACCATTACAAGACTAACTTAAATTCTTTAAAACCTGATCACATAAAATGAAGTGCCGCGTGTCTTTTATTCAAGCACCTGATGATATAAGTATGTATTAGGTATTTCAGCAAGAAAGAGAGGTTGGCATTGATGCTACATATTTCATATTCTGACATTCAAAAGAGAAAAAGAACTCCTACTCTCAGAGTCTGGAATGTGATAGCTCTTATTTGGATAAAGGCATGCTTCTAAAATTACATTTGGCCATTGGCAGGACAGTTTGGCAGGTTCCCAGGTAAGACTCCTCCAACATTAGTTTTGGCTTGCTCTGTAAGGGGAGGTAAATGATAGCTAGTTCTGAGGCTAATAACTGTCCAGAGTCACCTAGAGTTAGGCAGCATATAAATTTAATAAATTATGGTTGGTTACATAGCCAGCTAGATGATTAGACTGGATTTGGCATTTTTGTCCATTTATCAAATCCCTCTCAAACACCAGGGATAGGCAATTGTTATTGTTAAAGGTGTTAAAGGTATCTTTGCATGATGTAAGTTGCTCTGAGTAAAACTGTCTTTTTGCAATTGACTGATGGTGATTTTGTAAATACTGATAGTGTTCAATTGGTGATCCAGATATTTTGCAATCGTACTTGAGATGCCTATTACTATTAGTACTAATTTGCTTTTGGGGGGGGGGCATAATCATTCTATTTCTATTTGAAGGTCTTTGTATTTTTCTGTGTGTTATTTTTCTCCAGTTCTTTCCCTTCTGTTCTGCTGTTTCCAGGTACTGTAACATCCATTATCCAAAGGTGGTTGTTGTTGTTTTTTGCCTTTCTTATAACAACTGTTAGGTTTGGGATGTTATATGGCAGGTGCCTGTCTGCTTGAATTCTAAAGTCCCAGGGCACTTTTAGCTTCTTCATTTTCTATTATTTTATCTGTATTGTGGACCCACCAGTTCTGGCTTGCAGGCAAATGTATTTATTGCAGATCTTCCAATGCACCATTGTTGCTATTGTTATGATTATGAAGTGGAGTAGCCTTTCCAAGACAGCCAACAGGTGCAGCCTGCACTTCTTTCACAAAAAAAGATCAGCCTCTTCCCTTTTACACTGGATCAGCGTGAGAATCAAAATAAAACACACATTAGACTTCTTGTGTCATTACTTTAGCATTTTTCTTAATGCATTTTACTAATCTCAGAGAATTTTTCTTGGGATTAAACATTTCCAGTCCAGAATGACACCAGAAGATGACAATAAAGGACAGGGAAGGCTTAAAGATTCCACTGCAGATGTTCCTCAATGCCATTAGAATGAAATATGTTAAAATGGAACATAGGTTTACTGTTTCTTTTCATCATAATATCCCTTTCCTATTTCTCCAAACACATAACTTGAAGGAGTATAGTTTCCTATTTTTCAAAGGTACAGTAAGTGTTCTGTAAAGAATGCTGTGAGTTTTTTAAAAAATGTACTGTACTTAAAATATTCTTATAGTTACAATTTAAATTTGATTTGCATTTATATCAAAAGAGACAACAGTCACCACATATTGAAGCTTTAAAGTCACAAATCCATCACGATTTTTCTTTTAAAAAATCTAAATTACTGTGATAACTAAAATACTTTTAACACAAATTATGACAGAACTAGATGAGGTAATAGGCTCATCTACAGAAGTTTAAACTGGAGACAAAAATAACTATTAGGTTCAAGCACATCTTGTTGACAGGGTTTAATGATAGTCCCTTGTGTAAAGAGTGACACAGGCTTACAATAAACCCTGGGGAGAATTCATGTAACACTCAACAGCCAAGAGATTGCTTCCAGTTGGCAACTGCATTCATGTGTTTCATTTATAATTTTACTTTATTGTTGTTTTTTAAGAGGGTAGTGCATTTCTGGGCCTAGCACCTTAACAAATACTTTGCAGAGCTAGAAGAGGTGTAAAAAAACAGCATCCATAAAGTAGCAGCACCTCCCCTATGAGGAAAGGCTCTAGCAATTGGGGTCTTTAGCACCGATTGACGAATGGTGAGGAGATATGTGATAGAGGTGAATAAAATCATGCACAGTATAGCTAACAGAGGAATAGAAAAAGAGATTTGTTTTTCTGCCTCTCGCTGTTACACTTCACAAACATTCGCAGTAAGTTCAAGGTGATTCAGGATTGACAGAAGGAAATACTTCACTTAACACATGGTCAAACTGTAGAGTTCATTGCCAGCAGTTGGAATAATAGCATCCAATTGAAATGGTTTTACAAAGAGATTGCCCAGAGAAAGTGCATCAGGCTTTCAATGGCTACTAATATTGGTGGCTGCTTACAAGCTCCTGAATCATAGGTTGCATAGCTTAAATATTGATTTCCTGGGAAACAACAATGAAAGGAAACTATCAGACTCCTATCCAGGTTTGTGAGCTTTCCAAATGCATCCAGTGGTCCACTATGTAACACAGAATACTGAACTAGATGGGCCTCAGCTGACAGGGCTCTTTTGGTTTTTTTAAATTACTGTTTATTTATATGCTGCCCATCTCACTTTCCAAAGTGACTCTCTGGGTATGATATATGATATATTACAATCAGGAGATGATAAGGCACCAATATGCTCATCCTAAAGAGTCCATTTCTTGATTCAGCCATTTTTGACAATGTTGGACTAATTCCCAGTCTTCCCTTTTTGGGAGAGTTTTGGAGAACTGTCCTAGAAGATGTGCTGTCAGGTGTTAATCATTCTGATGGTTGACCTGTTTCATGACCTCAATGGACAGAGTGTTTACCCTTTCTGGACCCATTACAACTCTTTATAATATTCATGGCTATCAATCATCATACCTTTCTCATTGTCCATAAGGATTAGACAATACTGTTTTACAGTTGTTCTCTCTTCCCTAAATGGATAGTTCCAGTTGTTGTGCATGAGAGAAGATTGGTCACATTCATGGAAACTTCAGTATGATTTCTATTGGTTTATCTCCTATATTGTTTAAACTTTATTTATTAATTAAATTTATTTGCAGTCCTGGGAGGGTTACAATGTAATATTGTAATATTGACATGAATCAGATGAGGAAAGTCATCCATTGGTCTGAAGTGATTCGTTTCCATACTGCCACCCAGAATAGAGATATCATCAAAGGTCTTATCTTGATGATTGGAGGCTGTGAGGGATATATATGTCAATGTATATACTCTAAAGCAGGAGTGAACAAGCAGCACCTAAGTGCAGAGCACTGAAAGGGTGCTTTGTTTTGAAATAATAGTAAATATAAATAATAATTTTAACATTTAATATTATTATTCACATCTGGCCCAACTCACAGCAACTCTGAAAAATCACAAAGTGGTAACGGTGGTGTTAATGGGTGAAGAAGTCTCAGTGCAGCCATTTTGTCTTCCTCAATGAAAATGGGTTTCTTGAAATTATCCATCCAGGCAAAAGGGGCCTGCAAAGTGAATCAGCTTCCCCTTGGTGCTTCACAAAGTTCCATTGCTCTGAAAAAAAAAAAAACCCACAAAAGAAGGCATCTTTTCTGCTGTGCAAAATATAGCATCAGGACCAAGTGAACACATTTGCACATCCATAATAGTTATTCTAGGATTTGGTTAGCATTTGGATGGGAAATCTGGCTATAGGCTATATTGGAAAATTTTTAAAAAAATGTGGAAGAAAGCACTGATAAATGATTTCCCTCTATTTTTACATAGTTTACATATTGTTGGCAAGAAAACTACTCAAACTCAATAAAAGAGTGTCTCTCTTTCTCTCTCTCTCCCTCTCTCTCACACACACACACATACTCTCCCTCCCCCTCTCTTCACTCCCTCTCCCTCTCTGTCTCTCCGTCTCTTCCCTCTCTCTTTCTCCCCCTCCCCATATATATTTGACCATGTGCGAATATGAAAGAGAAAGATGCACAAATATGTCAATAGACATATCTATTTGCATTTATTTTTTCAAAATATTTTCCCCTGCCTTTCAGCCTGAATGGATGCCCAAAGCAGCATTAAGTTGCTAAACCTTTGAAAAGAAAAATCCAGAGGAACATTGGCAGATGCACAAAGTCAGAATGAAAACTGAAAACAATAGAGACAACATAAGGTAGATGAGATTACTGTTTCAGAACCAAATTCACATTTTTAATGATACAAATATATATATATTAGAAACATGTGTGGAGGAAAGAGTGTCTTGTTTAAAAACAGCTGTGTCCCTGGGGAGGGACTGTGATCTTGAGTTTCATAATTTCCACAGGGACACATTACACCTGTCTTCTCGCAGCTCTATTGAGCAAGTTAATAAGATACTCTATGGCCCTATGGGACATTGTTTTGGGATATCCAGCTGCACTGGCAGTGCAAACTGTTCAACCTGTCTGAAGTGAAACGGGAGTTGGGATATTGTCTCTAGATGCCAGTGTTAAGTTACAATAAGAAGAAATGAAGCCTATTCATAGAGAGAAGTCAAAGGTAAGCCAAGTAGGCTAATGTGCCTACAGTCACTCTACTATTTCATCATGAATAAAAGGAAATTCTTCAATGTGTTTACGATTTACTAACAGTGCCACATTTACTTAGTTGTCAATGTCATTTTTTTTTCAAAGGCATTATAATTCTATGGGAGGAGGGAAAGTTACACCCATGTTAAACTTGTCAAAAATATATATTTCTGGAGCTAGTTGTTTCCTGAGAACAGTGTGGTACTTTCACAGGATGCTTTATGGATTTTTTTTAACCTGCTGAGAATTCTGGCTGATGAACTGGCCATAATTTGTGCTTAGCATGCTCCAAAAACCTACATTTTAGGAAGATCTTTTTAGTTGCCTTAATGCCTTAATGACAGGGTAAGGTACGTAAATCCAGTCTAATGACACATCCTCCACTTTCATATATGAATAATATTTAAATACATTTAATTTGGCCTACTTACAGAAAAGGTTACCCATGCCTGAAAAGAACAGTTAAAGAAGGAAAGTGCCAATGTACATTTTGAATAGATGTATACAACTTCTTCATCTTTCTGTCCATGACCCACATCTTCTATATTCCTTACTGAAATTTATATTTTATTTTATTGTTTGATTTCAATTTATTAGCTGCCTCACTCCAGTAAACTGACCAAAGGGGAACAAATGGAGCCTTTAGTCATTAATGATACCACCTTGAAAGGGGAATCAAGCAGATTACAACTCCAGAATGAATGTAAAACCCCAAATGCCTTGTCCTCAGATTATAATAAAATTTCAGAAAAGGCAAGACTGGCATCATTAAGGAAGGAGAGGGACCCAGAAGTGACACTTAGGTGCCTTCTGATTAAGAAAGTCATAATATGCCATAAATAGCATATTGGTAATTAGGTTTTGGACATACAAAAGGTGTAATAATAAAATGAAAATTGTGACCCTGTACATTTTAAAATAGTTCCGCTGAGTTTTAACAATGCTTACCCCAAGCAGATCTGCATAATTTGGCAGCAGTCCTCTCTTGTTCGTGTATTACAACCTTTTTTTTAAAATGTAACAGAGCAAAGGAATGTATATCCTAATGCTATCATAATTAGTTTGAGCCTGAGGGTTTAAGGTCTACCTTGATCTATCTTGTCCTTCTTTAATTCTGAGAAACTGCTCACTCAATTTATTCATTAGACTTAAGGAACAGAATTAGCTTTCATTGTATCCCCACTCTGTTCCTCCGCCTTCCCCCCCATAAAAACAGATCCATAGGGTAGATTAGAATTTAAAAAAACATTCTGGTGTTGTTCTCAGAATACAAAGAGTCTGGAAGTTCTTCTCCTGACTACATGGCATCAGTATACAAATGAAAAAGGAACAGCACCTTTGTCACGATGTGAGAGAGATCTTGGAGTCCTAGTGGACAATCACTTAAATATGAATCAGCAGTTTGATGGCACTGCAGCCATCAAAAAAGCCAACACAGTCCTAGCCTGCATTAACAGAGGAATAGAATCAAGATCATGTGAAGTGTTAGTACCATTTTATAATGCCTTGGTAAGACCACACTTGTCTTAATGATATAAAAAAGATGTTGAGACTCTGAAAAGAGTGCAGAGAAGAGCAACAAAGATTATTAGGGGACTGGAGTATAAAACATATGAAGAACAAATGCAGGAACTGGGTATGACTAGTTTAATGAAAAGAAGAACTAGAGGTGATATGATAACAGTGTTCCAATATCTAAAGGTCTGCCAGAAAGAAGAGAAGGTCAACCTATTCTCCAAAGCAACAGAAGGCAGGACAAGAAGCAATGGATGGAAACTAATTAAGGAGAGAACCAACCTAGAACTAAAGAGAAATTTCCTGACAGAACAATTAATCAGTGGAACTTCTGGCCTTCAGAAATTGTGGGTGCTCCAACACTGGAGGTTTTTAAGAAGAGATTGGACTGAAAAGGTATAGGGTTTCCTGCTTGAGCAGCGGGTTGGATTAAAGACCTCCAAGGTCCCTTCCAACTGTATTATTCTCTTAATCTGTTACAATGTTTATTTTACCTGCCCCCTTATGTCCTCTACAGATACTCATAATTAAGGTAAGAGTAAATTTCCCCCATAAGTTTACATGCCTAAAGAAGATTTTGACATTCAGGTCCAATGCCTTAACTATTGCATCATTATACACCATTATGCATTCGTGTTTTCAACAATGGTTCTTCTTCATCAATATAGGAATGAGAGCTCTCATTTGGAAAAATGAGTGATGAACTGAGAATAGCTAAAGAACATTCACCATGAATAATGTATTTCTATTCAACTTTGGAAAAAGAGTAACTTATTGCTATCTGAGCTTTACTGAATCAATTCATGATACTTGCTGTAAAACCTAAAATTATTTATGATTCAGAATTAATTGGTACTAATAATTTTTAGAGAAAAATAAATAAATAAAAATAACTCTGAGTAGAATTATTTCTTACTTCTGGCACAGCAGTGCTGTTCCTTACAACTTTAACTAAGAATATGCAACTAAGCTAATTTTGCTAATGTGTTCAGACTGCCTAAAGTCAAATGATAGATGTTCTGACCTAGGCTTCCTGATAAAACAATACAGCACAAACGGAGTCCCAAAAACCTCTTTTTATTTTTAACGGCTGTGAATTAAGTTCATTCCCAGCCGTAATAAGTCCCAAACAATGATAACAAGTTCGACAGAAGTCTTTCGGAAGAAGGCAGATAAGCACGAAACTTTATCTTTCTTGACACGCTGCCAAAGACCTAATTGGCAAGGAACTTTGCAAGGCCAAACAGAAACACGGAGTCAGAACCGAAATGCTGAGAATTGAACAAAGTTGCTTCCTGCAATGAGCACATCCGTTTGCTCCACTTTTATAGCCTATGGGTGGGGCCAATTATCTCCAAGCCTTACTCCCGAGTAGTCCTTCTCCTCTGTAACTGTTCTTGCCTTCTGGCAGCTCTGCACATGCACGCATTGGGAACAGGCTCCCCCTGTTCCTCTGCCTCGCTCATGTCAGCCTCTGGAGGCTCTGGAGTCAACACAGACCTCCCAGATGGCCCGGGCTGAAACCCTGCCTCTGGAACCAAACCTCCTCCAGACTCCAGGCCTAGCCCATGTTCCTCCCCAGCCTCCTCGCTGTCTGACTCTGCTGCCAGCTCTGCAGGCCGCTGGTGGACCACAACAATAGACCTGCCTTTCATCCGAACATTTAGCAAAGATTTACTCAGTTAGCCAGAACTTTCTGGTCTATGTGAGTCATTCAGAAAGATTGTTCACAAAGAGTGTGCATATGAGTGAATCATTTCTTAAAGCATTGAAACAGTCACATTGTTTGAAAGACCTACGCAACCACTTCAAAGACTATTCATGGATGCATGTGTGTCTATAAGGGGCAGGCATTTTATTTTGCTGGCAGCTCTTCTGGAAATGTGTTTTCTATACGTACAGATACATGCAAAGAGCTGAGAAAGTCCTTCAAATCATCCATGGTTCATCCTGACTGGGCTGCTTTAACTCTTTGGGGATTAATTGTTTACCCATGCTAACACACTTGTATGCTACTATTCATGCCAACAGAAAACTCCCCTTCTGAATGTTTTGCACATTCCTATCAGTTTTATTGAAAAAGAAATGGATTATTGGCAGAGATTACATAATGCTACACATTAAAATGAAACATTGTTAATTTTAATATTTTCATATAAGAGAGAGAGAAGGAATATAATATATATAAACTCAACTTTCATATGTTAGGACTTTGTTTTACAGGTAGCATAACCCGTATTTTTCAGCCTGCCATCCTTTGCATTCAAAATCAGTAGACTCTTTTTATAACAGAGAATTGATTTTCCCCCCCCTAATTCTAGTTAGTAGAAGATAGTAGCTCTTTCTAATCTATTAAACATGTCCTTCAGTCTTTTCCTCTTCAAAGCCGGCACTGAGGCATGTACACATCCCCTAAAAAAAATAATCAAACATTTCTTTTTAAATGTTGCTTCTGTCCAAAGTAGGGAGTAGCATCTAGCCAACCTTGGTTCAACTCAGCTACTTTCATACCATTACCACTCAAGTTCAATCAAGAGAGTGATTCATCTTGTAGCAATCAGAATGAACATTCTCAAGAAGAAGTAATGTGAGATTGCTTTCTGCTGCAACTAGAAATGTAGTAATAACTTAAAATAAATACTTTTATCTCACTTTGCCTCATACTGTAGGACAGGGGTGTCAAACTCACGTCATCACGGCGTCGTCACGTGACGTATCATGACTTTTTTACCCTTCGCTAAACTGGGTGTGGGCGTGGCCAGTGCATGACGCATCCGGGCCGCGGGCCGCGAGTTTGACAGCCCTGCTGTAGGAGGTACATGTAGGTGAAATTCTTCTAAGATTCCATACTAAGCAAGATGCTTCAGGGTACTTTGTGTTTTGAAAAAAAAATAAGTACTGTAATACATTATTTCCCAATATGGATAGATCTTTGGGACTCTCATCCATGGACCAAACTACACCCAATAGATTTAATGATATAAGTAATGAGCATAGAGATACTTTGCTTACTGTTTAGCTTGTTTAGTTATGCAAAGTACAGGCTGGGCAGACAAAACCATGATAGATAGGAAAAGGAGCTCTTTTTCTCACTGTCATGAGTATGACAAAATCATCTCTTTTTACAAGCAACTCTTTGTACTGAAAGAGAATCTCGCTTTGACTCCAGGAAATGTCCAATCTCATAATTTCCACAGGAGCTGTTCTTCCCCTGGGACTTGACAGTTATGAGAACATCCATTCTATTTCCAGGAATCTGCCACCCTTTCTCTTCCTGGAATATCATGACAAGGAATCTCCTTTCTTTTTTTTTTTTGTTGTGGTTTTTTTTCCCTTTTTTCCTTTTTTTTTTTTTTTTTGCAGAAACAATTACTGTCATGACTTATTTTATTTCCTCTACTTGCTTGTCACATTTGTTTACCTCTCATTATCTGGGACATCAGCCTGAATAGCTGACTCTGAAAGCCTTTTTTTCCCCCATTCATTTGTGCTGATTAAGAAAAGCAAGTAGCCACGTGTATAAGGGACAGAGTTAAAGCAGCAGCACTGTAGCAATACTTGAGTTCTCCTTGCTATGATCTTCACTCAGTAAGGATAGAGAATATTATCTTGCTTTCTACTGCTTACCAGTCCTGATGAAGAGCATTACTTTCCTTCCTGAAGCCATCTCAGATCTGAGTCCTAGGACAATTTGTCTCTGAGCATTGCTTCAGCTTAAAACCTGGCATGTTCAACTTAAAACTTCTGGATATAAATAATACCTTGCTTTCCCATAGATCTATCTTCTTCTCATGCATGTGCAGAAGGGAAGATTAGCAGAGGAAAGAGAACTGACTATGACAATGAGGCTTTCTGTGCACAGCTTCCTAAAGGTATCAGGTGCTGCTTTTCTTTGGAGAGTGGCCTTGAAAGACTTTGCAGTTTTGCCCATGTCCACCACTTACCATTTAGGCAAGAGGGTCTCTCTTCCTTCTTCTTGGCAATGGCGCAGTTAATACTGATTTATACTGATGACATTATATGTTATTACTCTGCATTTTCTTTGATAAGGAAATCATATCTTATCTCATAAGAATTATTTCTTTTAGCCTTTTTTTTCTGGTCAGCTGGAGAACATGGTATATACAAAAATAATATACACATAAAGCAATGATGAGCAACCCTTGACCCATCAGGTTATGTCAAGCACCCAGCTTCTCAACTTTCCAGCAAAAATCAATGTCAATGTAGCTGGCCAATAACCCTGAAACTTTATTTTCAAAATGGGAAATGGTAGCACTTTCCTGGTGGCTCAAACCTGCATCACAGAAATGCAGGGTCGTTGAACATTGCTGACACATTGTCAGCCTTCTGAGGATTTGAGGATGATTTTTTTGGATGCAAATAGAACAACTTTGCCTCTCAAAGGTCTTTTACTCCCATTCCAGCCTTTAAAACATCCAAAAATGTCAAAAACATTTTTTTTAATGGTCACACATCACCATCTAGGTGATTTCTGCAGCTTTTCAGAACAGTCAGGAAAAATTACTAAACTGTATATATAAAGACAGTTGCCTAAATTTGGACACTTTGGATCATAATTAGTTTTGTCCCCTAATTTAATTTAATGTGTTTGAACTAGGTGTTACTGCAGTATAATTCCAGTGGATCAGTTCAGAAGCAAAACTATTTTATACTCTACCCACAGTTTCTAACTAAACACCCCTGGGAAGAATACAAGCATTGTAGTTTTCCATTTGCTAGTGGACACACTAGTGGATTAAAAAGGAAAACTTGTTTATCGTGATTTCACTAAGTTTGAGTCCCACTTAGCTATGATGCAAATATTCTTTAGATGTTGTAGAAAAATAATATTAAATCCAAATATATGGATTCTGAAAGAGATGTTCACTCATGGGGAGAAATCTATATATTTTAGAATCAGTTAATAATCATCTGCAGAACACATTTTCATAATACTCTTTGTGGTATGTTAGAACCAAACATAATGGGGGCAATTTGGGGATTCAGACATAAAACTTTGTTACAACAGAAGGACAATAGAGAATAAATAGATGGTAGTAAAGTGTTGAGGTTCTCTGTACTCTCTACTATCATCTATTTGTTTATATAGAGCTCTGCTGTCCAGATGTGATATGTGTAATATAGATCATAATCATATTCTAATACACTAATATACAGTAGTTCATAGTGATTGGTAGCCTCTAATATCTATTGAATTCTATTTGGGAGGAATTCTCTATGTTCTTGTCTGAAATTTTTGCAGGACTTTTATTCTTGATGAAACTATCAACATGTCGAAGAGCTTCCAGAAAATTTACTGAAAAAGAAAATGGACTGCAACATTTTGACTTTGGCTCTTTATGACTGGGTTATTATTAAAATAAAAATGACAACATTTTTCATCCCAAAGAAATGTAGTAGTGTCCTATTAATCATGATTGTATCAATAATGTTGTATTTTATCAATGTGAGGCTGCTTCAACTTTGGTTCCTTTTGCATTCATTTAGCAATGAAAAAGTAATGAAAACATTAATGAAAGCATAAAATATCAGACCATTAAACTACCCAATCTCATGTACTAAACATCATTTATGACAGAGAATATAAAACTATAATTTACTAGTAAATTTAACTGTGCCACCACTGTAAAGTATCTAATAAGGTATAGTTCTCAAGTTCTAGTTCTTAAGCCAAGCCTTCATAGTAGCATTCTACCTCTTGCACCACTAAGGAAAAAAGAAAGTTTTCTAGTTTCTATAATATATCTGATTATAGGATCTAGATCAATTTAAAATAAAAGTCCTTTCTCAACCAAAAATTTAGATTGCCTTATCTCACCTTGATTTTATTATATACTTTAATAATGCACATTTAATTTGACTTATAACCTGCCTTTATTTTTAGTACAACTAAAACTTGTACATAATGTTCCCCACAACCCAATTGGTCAAATAGACTGGGCTGAAAAAGAATGACTTACCCCAAATCACCCAGCCAGCTTCCATAAGTAAGAGGAGACCAAAATTTACAGTGTCCAAGTTAGGCACCCTAAAGTAACATTTATTTATTTTTAAAAAAATTACATCACTAACTCTATAACAAATGCAATTTGGCACACTATTAAAAAACTCAATATATGAGATAAATACAATGTAACCATGTGAGGGACCCTTAAAACTATTTCCTTCCTTCCTTCCTCCCTCCCTCCCTCCCTCCCTCCCTTTCTTCCTTTCTGCCTGCTTGCATTAATACTGTTTATTGATCATTCCAATCATCATGGACTCTAGATGGTTTAAGAATAAGAAAATAGCAATAAAAACCTTTAAAAAATTAAAACTTAATACATAGCAAGTTATAGCAAATAATAAGAGAAATTAGAAACAAATGTTAGAAATCCAATAAGTGATATGCTTATTGAAATTGAAGAGACAAAACCAAAAAAAGTCAGGAGGGGAATGCTATGGCTTCTACATCACATATTATAATCCTCTATTTGAATATGTTTTCTGTTGGATGAGTAATTTAGTTAAGCCTCAAAATTGCCCATCAGTCATTAATTCTTAGACAACCAACTATATTTGCCTGCACTTGAACTGTTTTGAGTCTTCCCCATCTAGCTAAGAATTCCAGTTTAAATTATAATCTTTCTATATTGATAAATATACATATAATGTTGGTACAGTATGTTTTCTATATCTACAAAAAAGACAAAGGAATATCTTTGGCATAGAGAAAATATTCCATCCTCTAGATAACCACATGGACACCCCTTCTTGAATCCTAGGCAGTATTCCTTGGAATCAGACCAAAATATTTTGAATTTCTCTTTTTCTTTATGAGGCATTATTTGGCACCTTTTGAATTTTGGTCTATCTGGAACCTATTGCATTTTGGTCCATTTAAATGCAATCAACTTGGAATCAATTTGCCCAAACAGCAAACAAACACTTTTTCCATGCTGAACATAGTCTCCATGTTGATTAAAGATTATATGAATTTTTTTTGAAATGGTTCACTACATTTGAAATGGTTCACTACATTTGTCCATCCCACATTAGGGATGCTTACATATTGTACAAACCATAGCAGAAAGACAAATGAGCTTATCAGGACTGTATCTGTGAAAATGTCCTTCACATTCACAATAAGGTTTTTGAGATGGAATCAGATATTATCTACCCACTCAGGCTTGTCCGCCATATCTAGTATCTCTGTTAGTTCTGGCTTTTTGCCCTTGTGATGTTCCTATTTTCATCTTCAGATTGAACAGTCCTGCATTTCTTTCATTTTTAATCACTATTTATGCTTGAATCACTATTTTTACTTCTGATCTTAAACTAAACTAAGTCATTGGACCAAATTATGCTGGCTCAAATGATGGTCCTGTCCCAAAAGAGACCTTTCCAGCATGGTACCACCTTATCAGTTGATGGAGGAAGAGAAATCCTTAGCTTGATGCCAGCAGGTTTATCTCAATTCAGGCCACTAGTTCTTACTTATTCAGGTCAAAAGGAGGGCTGGGATCTGGCAGAAAAAGCTTATTCCCCATGAATATGCCTGAAATTTCCTAACACATCTCCAAACACTTAGAAAAATTATACTGTTATGGAAGAAAGAGAGGGCTTTTTTTGTATTCATTAGCTCTGAACATCCTTCCACAGAGATAAAATTATCTCATTTGGATCTCTGCATTGAGCAGGAGGTTGAAACCAGCGATTTAAATTGTCTTATATAATTCTGTGATTCTATTTCTTTATGCTCTAAGGAAGGTAACAACCCAACCTTTAATGCTGTGTTAATGTTTGATCTCTAATTATATGTTTCTCATTTTATAACTACTTTATGGTTTGTCACTTCTGTAGTTTTTATATGAATTTTGGTGGTCTGAGCTTTATTGCTATTTGAAATGTATTTTAATTCAAGTGCTTATTAGGCAGTGGGGACCCTTTATAATGCAGTGAGGTAGGTAAATACATGATCTAGACAAGGGGAACCACTGAATCTTTTAAGATCATATTTTTAAAATGAGAATCAGGAATTGGTGCTGTCTTCAGAAGTTCCGAAAGCATCCTTTGTTAGAGATTCGTCCAGAACTATTTATTTAATTTAAATTAAATGAACATATACCCAAGCTTTTCCCTGGTAGTTCAATTTGGTATATAGGCAGACCTCCCCTTCTTTTATCCTTAGAGGAACATATGAGAGCCAGTTTGGTCTACCCTGTTTCCCCCAAAATAAGGCATCCCCTGATAATAAGCCCAATCGAGCTTTTGAGTGCATGGCAATAAGGCCAAGCTCTTATTTCAGGGTTCAAAAAAATATAAGACAGGGTCTTATTTTTGGGGAAACACGGTAGTAGTTAAGATACTGGTCTAGAAACCAGATGTCTGTGAGTTCTAGTTCTGCCTTAAGCATGAAAGCTGACTGGGTGACCTTCCGCCAATTACTCCCTCTCTCTTTCAGCCAAACCCACCTCTCAGGATTTCTATAGTGGGGAAAACAGGAAGAAGAAGGCATATTAAGGTGTGTTCACTGGCTTGGGCTACTTGTAAAGTAATAAAGGTGGTATAAAAATCTAATAATCTAATATGCAATAAGATGGATGAAGAAAGTGACTACCTCAGACACAGCTAGTCAGCTCTGTTACTTAGAGTGACTTGAACTTGGATTTCCCCAGGCAGTATCTACCATTACGTTAATCACACCACTATCATCAGCAAATATTTAAGTATTATTTAAATATATTGAAGTTTATGCCAACCTAAACAAATTTAGTAATATTGCATAGATGGGCAAACCATGATCAAAGAGCTGCATTTTGCCCCTAAAGGCTTTATTTGTGCCTTCTAGTACCTGAGAATAAATACAGTGGCAATGCAGCTAAATTTCAGTGGTACAAATTATTATTTTTTTATAGCTTTAAAACAGAGAATAGGACAGGTTTGTTTCTGGGTGGTTTCCCATATCTATCTGTACTCTTTAAAAAAAAAAAGCCAAATGTCCCTAAAATATGCAATATATTTAGTCACAGCCATCATTATTGTTTTTCTGGTAGATTGATAGCTTGTTTGTTGCTTGCTTGCTTGATTGATTGGCTGATGATTGATTGATTGATTGGATTGATTGATTGATTGATTGATTGATTGATTGAATAATTGAATAATGATGGCCAGGTTTGCATAATATATTAAGTCAGTGGCTTAGATTCCTCAACATATTGGGTTGTTTGGATGTAGCATATTCACAAGTATAAACACATCAACTGGGTTTTATTAATCCAGGGTTGGGGATTAACATGCTGTATGAACCCAGACATTATATTTTGAATTACAAAACTCCACTATTCTTCATAGTAGCAATTTGAAGCATTCAGGTAGAATACCGAATTTTACCAATTCTCCTCATTCCTCATTATTGTCAAACCCTTGGAAGCAATTTTCAGGGTAAAATAGGATGATATTGAAGCTAGTAGGATTCAGTGACACCCTACTTAGAGCAAACAAAAAGTCTTTCCCTTTCCTATAGAATCACAACCTGATATAATCCATCACTTGTCTTGGAAATTCATTTCACCATAATAGACCTGAACACCAGAGGTTCTCTAAAAATTGTAACAACCTTAGGCCACTTCTCTGCAATTTTATATTCAGCCTTACACCGGGGAACCTTCTTTCTCTACACCACTCTACACCCCCTTGCACCTTCCCTCTTTAGAAGAGGAGAGATTGCTTTAACAGATGGTGAGAATTTCATACAATATTGAACAAAGAATAGGCATGCAGGTCATCTTGTTCTAGCAGATGGCATGGTGGTACTCCCACATATATTTTTTTCAAAATGAAAGGAAATATTAATAAAGAAAGATAGCCAAGGTATTCTCAGAGGATTAGATACACTCACCTGAGTATTTCTAATTAGTAACTCATTCCACAAATCTTCTCATATATTTCCTAAATGCCTAATATTTTTTTTAATACCTCTTCCCTGGAAGCTTGTATTGATCAATCTTGCACATTTTAGCAGTTTTCTGAAGCCCAAACACAGGGAAAACAAAATCAAACTTTTTATGTAAGAAGATTCCACTCTCTAAATAATATTGTGCTATTGTTTGCTGGCAATCATTAACAGAAAATAAACTACAATAATTGTAAAAAAAAAAAAAACCCTACATCTTGAAGCCCTATACTATATATTATACAACTTACCAGGGAATTTTTTTTTCAAAAAAATAAAATGAGTGATACTGCCTCAGCACTATAGAGAATATAAATCTGTCTCACCTTTTCACCTCACTCACCCAAAGGGTAATTCAAGGCTGTTGAGAAGCAGAGTTCAAAATTCCTCATGTACAGCCATTAATAAATTAGCTGATATATTTTGACTGAAGGGCAATTGTCCTTTGACTAAAATATCTTTAGTTTTACCAAGACAAATTTTACATGTTGTAAATTTATTTGAGCTTTCTGAATATAACTACAGTGTCATGATATATGCAGTTGCAGTGGAAAAGCTTGCTTTGAGCAATGTGATTTCCATTTCTATGCCTTTTATGCAACTTAAAACCTCCTACATGGGACATGACAAAAAGTAACATCTATATTTCTTTCTTTCTGACTGCTTAAGGGAAGATGGATTGTATGTACCATTCTGATAGATCTTCTAGATTGCCTCCTGAAACACCACTTAGCAACAGATCCTGGGTGGCTCATCAAGCTAATGCATTCTGTACCATCTAAGGTACCCAGGCCCATGAATGTAATTCCCAGTAGAAAGTTTGAAACCCATAGAATACTATCTGGCTATCTATGTCTAACCAATCCCAAATATCTAGTGCCTTCCTTTCTGGCAATCAATATAACAAAAGGAACAGGGGCAATTAAAATCCTTGAGAGAAAAGGTAAAGTTTAGTATGCTACCAATGAAGGTAACATAGTTTAGTCCAGTGCAGAGGTGGTTTCCTCCCGGTTCGGACCAGTTCTATAGAACCAGTAGTAACTTGGTGGCCTGGGTCACTAGAAACCGGCAGCGACCCAGGCCTGTCACGCCCCTGAACCGGTTCTTTCGGTGGCATCATAGGCGCTGCCATCTTGTTTTTTGCTTCTACGCATGAGCAGAAGCTTTTTTTTAAGCACTGCACATGTGCGAAGCGCACGCCCGCGTGGCGCAACACTGAGTAAACTGGCAGCAAAGAAAACCAGAACCCACCCCTGGTCCAGTGTTAGTTTCCCAAACTACAAAATATTTTTTAAAAAAAACCATTTACAAACTAGCAAACATCATAAATTTACTATTAAAGTGTTGAGTCATTTTATTTCTCTAAATCTCTTTAAAGCAAAGGAAATCACCTCCTATCTATCTAACTTCTAGCTCTTTAGGTTGAAAAGACTTATTTCAAAAGCGTGGAAAGGGGGGCTCTAGGCAGAAGAGGAAATTGGCAAAATACATTTCCCCAATTCCTTCCTCCAGCAAGAGTCTGAGTAATGAAAATAGAACGTGTGAATAAGATGAAAGTCTACAGCTCTGTTATGGGGTAATCTAAAAGAGCGTAAGATACAGCTGACATTGTTGAAGTGGTGAAAGAGTGCATTCACACCTTTCAAAAAACCCTTCAAATAGTAGCTCCTCAGTTCTACTCAAGCAAGGAAAGAGGTGCTAAATTTTTCAAAGAAGCCTAGAATTCCATTACTGTGTCTACCAAGAGCTCATTATATTTTCCTCTCTTTTTCACTCCCGTAGTAAAAGCAGTGACTGTTTTAAAATGGGCCTGCGATAGTAACCCAGGACCAATTCCCTCACTCTTTCCATTCTACTGATTTCTCATTCTTTCTAAAATTAAAATGCAATCAGGAGCTTCGCTTCGACTGCAGTTTTCAGTTTTGCATTTGTCACTGGGTATAAAGAAGAATCCAGGAAAGATTAAGCAGGAGAAAGTTGCATTTGTCTGGCTGGATGCTTTTTTAAAAAAAAAAAAACAGGATGGGGAATAAGCAAGATTATAATGTTTCTCTATTTCTGCTCCTTGTTGAAATGCATTAAAGTGCTGATTACATCATCTGTGGAAAATAGGCTTGGGATAAATAATGTCAGTATCATTTTCTTTATTTTTAAGTGTAAATATAATAAAACACAAAAGAATTATGCAGTTAGAACTGAAGAAGCTTCTTGGATGAGAAGTGAAACATTTAAACATAAAAACAAAGGAAGTCCAGTTGCCTTTTGGAAAAAGTACCTTTGAGACAACCATGACCTGGATGATTGAGAATCTCATTGATGCTGAGAGTGCCCCGGTTTTATGCTCTCTGTTGGGCCCCCACCTTAAGAGTTTCCTGTTCCTGTGTAAGAAATGTATCCTGATTGGCTGTCAGACTCCCATGGGGCCATGCAGGGGCAACTCTGTAGGCTGTCCTGAATACCAAGCTAGTTTGAGTGCTGGCTGATGCAATCTTCCCAGGTGCCATGTGGTAAGATGGGCAGAGGGCTAATCCATCCTATCTTTGTTATGTAGAATAGACTGCCCATTGACAAAGGTGGGGGGGATGAGTGAGTTTGCTCTGGTCTTAATGGTCCATTGACAAAGGTGGGGGCTACTAAGAGTGAGTCTATTTTCTGCCTAAGAACATGTTTCTCCAGGGATATTCTATATAATATTCTGCCTTTTTAATATTTCCTATGATATTTCATTTTTCTAGGAGAGGGGTGGGTGCTAACTTCCTACATCATAGATATAAAGTAAACAACACAGCTACTTATAAAACACATTAATAAATGTTTCCAACTAACACTTGTCTGATGTTATTCCAAACATTCTATATACACTTATCTAGAAATACCTTTACATCCTTGTCTTATTCCCTGTTCAGTACCTAACATTCTGTTTATTGAGAGTGAAGGTTCGTTCTCCAAGCTTGTGGGTTGGTTTCCAAACATTTCGTTACCAGGCTAGGTAACATCTTCAGTGGAGTTTAGGTGATTCTGTTTATTCTCATGCACACTTTACTTCCATTCTACAGTGGTTTCTTGTTGCCTCTTTCTGTGGCATTTCTGATGGTTTTAAACTAACAGTCCCAGAAAACTTGATTAATGAGCAAGCATGTCAGGACTTTTAGTTCAGTGGGATACCTACCTGTAATATATAGCACCTGTTTTAATTCCATGTGCTAAATTTTGCCTTCTTGAGTTCCAGTGTTAACTAACAAACTCAAGCTGTATATGTTGCCTTTCCCTATCACATATTGAGCTGACTGTAATGAAATTTGATTTTGGTCTAGCACAATATGTGAGTTGAGTCACTGGCTATTGTAAATCTTGGCACACAGCCTGTTATTATGCATGAACCAGGCCAATGTGGCTTTTTTTTAACAATCATGATTAAACAGACTATGTGAATTTAGTTGTTATGTTTTCTTTGCATAGACTTTTCAATGTAATGTCATGAACTCTTTGAGAAGTTTCCCATCTAGCATGAGTTCGGAGTTTGATTTATTAAAATTTTAAACATGAAGTAGGAAGGGGAGAGGGAAGTTCTTTGTGAAGTTGATTTAAGTAATGAATTATTTATGTGAAAATGTCTGACTATTTACACATATATTCTAATGATTGCTTTTAACTGTTATGGGGCATATCATTTATAGAGGCTTTATAATTGTGCTCTTAAATTAGAATGTAGTAAATTATTGTATTAAATTCTTGATGTTGCATCTAGCTGTAGGATTCTGTAAAATAAATTGCTAGCAGTTTTGCTACTACCTACATATGTTTGTTATCAAATATTCCTTCCTTAGTAGGATGGCACAAACTAAAACTAGGAACCCACATGCCTAAATCTGTTACCAATCAATTAAACATTCAGGCAAATTGAATTACTCTATTAAGAAGTAATTGCTGCTATAGAATTTGCATCCCTTACCCACCCATTCCACTCTGGTAAATGCATCAACTTTCCACTACACATCTTAGTGCTAGTTTAGACTTTGGAGCTACTTAAGCTACAATAAGGGTGTTACAGTTCAGTGATAGACACTGGGCTTGTCAACTGGAAAGCTGACAGCCCAGGTTAGAGAACTGAGTAATACATGATGGGGTGAGCTCCCATTATTCAACCTAGCTCCTGCCAACCTAGCAGCTCAAAAGTATGCAAAGGTGAGTAGATAAATAGGTATCGCTTCGGAAGGAAGGATTACTGCATTCCATGCTTTCATGCTGGCCACATGATGAGAGAAGCATCTCTCAGCCAACACAGGTTCCCTTAGCTGAGAATTGGAGATGAGTGCTGCCCCCTTGAGTAGGTCACAATAGGGGAAACCTTTAAACATTAAGCTACAATACATCTTACATCAGCGATCCTTGATGAGCATCTGAAATAATATTTCATTTGTATTGTAGAATATGCACGGCAGAGTTATCCTTATTGGTAAGTTCTAGACTCTCTAGACTCTTCTTGTTTTACATTTGTTAAAAAACAAATCTTCATGATGAAAGAGTAGTAATACATACATACTTTTTAGGAAAGATGAAAAAATCCTGTTCTTTGATGTAAACAACACAACATTATTGGTTGATTCACCCTTCCATCCTTCTGAGGTCAGTAAAATGAGGACTCAGATTGGTGGGGGCAATATGCCGACTCTGTAAACCGCTTAGAGAGGGTTGTAAAGCACTGTGAAGCAGTATATAAGGCTAAGTGCTATTGCTAAGTGCTATTGCTATTGTTTATCAAATGCATAGAAGTTTTTCCTGATTTCAGGTATGGAAAACAAATAAGTATAGGAAAGGAATGGTGGCATACCTCTCTCTCTCTCTCTCTCTCTCTCTCTCTCTCTCTCTCTCCCTCCTCCCTCCTTCCCTCCCACCTTCCAACTCTAATGCACAAATATTAATAAATAGAGAAATAGACTCAGAACCAGAGGTGGGTTCCTACCGGTTCAGACAGGCTCTATAGAACCGTTAGTAACATGGTGGCCTGGGTCGCTAGAACCGGCAGCGACCCAGGCCTGCCACGCCCCTGAGCCAGTTCTCTCAGTGGTGCCATAGGCGCCACCATCTTGTTTTTTGCTTCTGCGTATGCGCAGAAGCTTTTTTTTTTACTGCGCATGCGCGGCACGTCCCTGAGCAAACCGGCAGTAGGACAATCCGGAACTCACCCCTGCTCAGAACACATTTTTATTTTCAGATGCCTTCATATTTTAAAACATATCTTCTTACAGGCATTTATAGTTTAATATGATACCCTGTACTCAGAATATCATCTGTAAAGAGGAGATGTTCTTACATCTATACTATTTAAGTTATAATTTATTTAGTTTAGGGGAAAACAGGCTGTCCTTAAGAAGAGGGGATTTTGCTTTGTTGGATTTCTTTTTTTTTTTTTATGACAAATAAAAGTTGTTACCTAATGAACACAGAAGTAAAACATCACCTATGATCACAGGTTTCTTTTTCTAGCTTCTTTCCCATTAACACCTTTCTTTCTAATTAGACTTTGCCAAATACCTAAAAAAAAATCAAACAAACAAACAAGATGCTAAGTTAGTGAACATTTTCTACAGGAGATGCTTCTCTTGTGCTTAGCTTTTTCTACCTTTTCTGTTCATTTGCACAGCTTTATCTTTTGCTGTTCAAAGGTTTTGTGGCCAGGCACTGAATTAGGCAAGCATTTCATTTCTGCTCAAAGAAACACTGTATTCATCACTCTCACCATATTCAAGAGTTATTATTTTTGGAAACTTTTTAAAGACAAGAAATGGGCTAGAAATATATAAATATGTAAATCCCTAGTGTAAAACTATTGTTCGAAACATACTCTCTTGAGAATGTGTGCAACCTCATCTGCCACATATATTTAGTTGAACAGAGGATCTGCAGCTTGCACATCTTACTGTTTTTGCATATTAGAGTAAAAGCACGGTAAGAGGAGAGGAACAATTCAAAATGTTTTCACTTTGTCTTCACATTGTAAAATCCACTGTAATGACAGCCCTTTCTGAACCAAAGAACCCAAATATGAGAAACATATTTGTGGAGAAGAAAGAACATGTGGAGAATTCATTCCTCCAAATGAATTTGCTCATATATACATAATTTGTGCTCAAGAACAAACTGTAGCCTAGGTACTGTTTCATTGCTGGTATTATGCAAATAGTGAGGGGTGAAAACTCTTCCCTGTGTTTACCTATAAGATCTGATGAAAAGGTATACATTTCTTCACTGAGATTAAGAATAGTGAAACAAGAGAGAATATGAACCATCTATATTTCATGTATCCGATTAGAACGCCTGGAGTATGTAGAGATGTTCAATTTTCATCAACTTGAAGGCCACACCAAACATTGTGCAGCATCTTGAGAACCACAATCTAAAAGAGACGTGGTGAAATTAATCCTTTAAAAAATCCAAACCTCATAATAATGAAAACAAATGTTCAAAATATTGATAGCAATAGCAATAGCAATAGCACTTAGACTTCTATACCGCTTCACAGTGCTTTACAGCCTTCTCTAAGCGGTTTACAGAGTCAGCATATTGCCCCCAACAATCTGGGTCCTCATTTTACCGACCTCTGAAGGATGGAAGGCTGAGTCCACCTTGAGCCTGGTTAGATTTGAACTGCCAAATTGCAGGCAGCTGGCAGTCAGCAGAAGTTGCCTGCAGTACTGCATTCTAACCACTGCGCCACCACGGCTCTTGATCGTATGTTTTTTGGGGGAATGTTTCAAAGGCTATAAAAATATCGTGGGGAATCCATATCTGTTGGATCATACTTGCTGCATTGTGACTTAAAAATATGGCAACCAATTTGCTTATGATTGTTAATCACCATTTTTATCTTTTCTGTCAGCTTTTCCCTTTTTTCCAGTCTGTGGTGAGGTAAAGGCAGGCAGAACTTAGTTTTCTGATCAAACAAAAGAGAGTTAAGACAAGAATAGGTTTTTTGAAGTATGCTTTACTGAAACTTTTAGACAAACTAACTGCAAGAATTATAGCATGACAGGCAGCCCAGGATGGTTATCTTGTAATAGTATTCAGATAGCTGATAGTATTGAGCAACAATACTAGACCACAGGCATGCTTAATCATTCAATCATAACAATAACCAACACAGTATAATAATGTTTTGTATATTAGAAATAATATATTAACTATAGCCTTATAAATGACTAAGAATTACATTTATATTATTTTAAATACAAACTACATAAAAATGTCTTCTTGAAATGTTAAAAAAGAACATGGAGGAAAGTATAATTGATAGATTTGTTTGGTTCTACTTGTAAGTAACCATTCACCAAAGTATAGGCAGACACAACAGGGCCTCAGCATTGACTTAAATTCTTAGGAAAGTTACCACAGAACAAGCTGGGTTTGGAATATAAGGTGGACAATACTATTTACAGCTTTAAATCAAAAATAGCATCTTGAACTGGGATAAGAGAACAACTGTATATTTTCTCGTTTATGGAAATTCTCAAACATCCAGGTCATGGTTGCCCCAAAGGTGCTTTTCAAAAGGCAACTGGACATTCTTGGTTTTTTCCTTGAAAATGTTTCACTTCTCATTCAAGAAACTTCTTCAGTTCTCTCATTTAAGTATCAAATTCTATTTTTGAAATTCCGTGTTTAACTTTACTTTTGGAGCTGCAAATAATTAGAAAGTTACTTCAAGACAACATTAAAACTTAATTTATCAAATTCCACAACCTTTTCTAGGGCTCATTTTTTAAAAATAACCTGTACCTGAGTCACATAAATCCAACAGTAACCTCAAGAGATTCCTAATTTCACAGACGTGAACATAAAAGTTTATTATAAACATTTACATATAGGTACCATAGTCCTTGATTTAGAAACACAACTGGGACTGAACTTCTATTGCTAAGCAATGTGGTCATTATGTGCCTGATTTTATTACCTTTTTTTTTTTTTTTTTTTGCATAGTAGTTAAGTGAATTCATCTTTCTCCATTGACTTTACTTGTTGAAAGACTGCTGGGAAGATCATAAATAGCAATCATATTACCCTAAGATACTGCCATCATAAATACATGCGATTGCCAAGCACCTAAAATTTGGTTATATGACAGGAGGATGCTTCAGTGGACATAAGTCTGAGAACTAGTCATAAGTAACTTTTTTCAGCACTGTCATAGCTTCAAGTGGTTGTTAAACAACCTGTATCAGACAAATATGTTTTAACAAAAATCACTTAATGTAATATAGACAAATATTATTATTTGTTTTTGAATACATTTTAATTACAAGTCCTCCTTGATTATCAGTCCTCCTTAATTACCAGTCGTCCTTGAGACAGAAAAGGACCTTCTATCTTAAAACGTGAGTCACTAAAACTATTTTCCTACAAGGTAACACAAAGAACATAGAGTTACCGCTGAAATGAAGAGAGGAAAATAATAATAAACCAAATGTTCTGTAGCTAAAATTAGTTGGTTAAATCAATAATTCCTCCTCTTCTAGTTTCAGTTAGTAAAACTAAAGAAACTTTTAAAATTAAACTTTAAAAGTTAAACCTGAACCATAGTTAGACTATGTAATGTTAGAAAACTAATCCATCTCTATAGTACCATGATGGCGAACCTATGGCACGCGTGCCACAGGTGGCACATGGAGCCATATCTGAGGACACGCGAGGCGGTGCCCTATGTCAGCTCCAGCGGGCATGTGTGCGCTGGCCAGCTGATTTTCGGC
>QLTV01004097.1:3620228-3630320 GCA_003457575.1 Thermophis baileyi
GGTAGCATGGGAGTTGTGTGCATGTGTTGGGGGGAGGGCATTGCATTATGGGTGTGGGCACGCATGTGCGCGCTATCACACGCGCGCGCACCCTTTTGGCACCCGAGCAAAAGAAGGTTCGCCATCACTGCTATAGTACCTACAGTAATAATAATCCCAAAGTGGACTATTATTCTTTCTGCTGAAAATGAAGTATAAATGGATTATCCTCAATTAATGCCATTTTACAACTATACTTAATACTCTAGGTGTACTTTAGTAAATAAAGTTGTACTAATTTTAAAAAGTTATATCACTATAACAGGGAGCATGCAGGAAACATTTGAAAAGCATTAAATATTTTTTAAAGGTATAATGATAGAAGTTGTCATGACAACTGCTGTTCATTCCACATTTTTTGCATTTCTTGCTTCATATGGAAAAAAAGGCAAAAATGAACAGGCAGAACTATCCTATTTAATTCTTTGAGAATTCTGAGCAATCCAATGAACTGGACAGTTTTTAGCTCAAGAAGAGTATGAGATAAGAAGAAGGGTAACGTGGTATCTGAACCAGTGGCAAAGAATAAATCTGCTGAAACTCTATGGAAGAAGATGTCCAAGTAATTGTATGATCTCTGAAATGTTTCCTGGAAAAAATGGGTTGCAATCCAAACGGTTTATTGTTTATTTTATTCTTTCATCTTTCTGCTACATATTCCTCTAATATAAGTTTGTCCACAAAATGCAACAGAATCAGAACATATTTGCTAACTTAGTTAGTTAAATAATTCTAATAAATATTATAAATGAAAAGAAAACGAAAATGAAGGACTAGTATTTCAGTTATTTAATCAGAGATGATTCTATTTTTTTCTCTGCCCCCAACTCATATATCTACTTCACCATTACAGCTACACCAGCAAGGAACAGCACAGACCCTAACAAGTATACACAGAGGATTAGCATCAGCCCTCAGTCAGGAAACATGACTGGATGGGTTAATCCTACTTTATTGTAAGACTAAGTTAACAGAATCTTGCAAGTCTGGAGGCAAAAACCTCCAGCTGCCTCTTTTAACCACCTGATCAATTAGGGCAGGTCCTTCCTAAGATTTTTCTTCTGACTGTTAAACCACTGGGGTTTTCCCCTCTCTTGTCTGATTGTTTCCTAGGCAGCATCTCCTCCCTAGTCCCTCAAGGTCATTCTCACATGCCATTACAATTAAAGGCACCTTCAAGTCTTCTTCCTTTGATATAATACATACCATCACCTAACAACAATGTCTCTGTGGATTCTCCAAAGGACAAACAAGCCAAACTTTGCATAAAAGAATTACTGGATACAACTTTGACATCAGGAATCAAAACAAGGACAATATAATATCAAAGGATCTCAATCTCACAGGACACTGCATTGCAAATTTGCAAAACAGTCATTTTGGAAAAAGGCAGCACAATGAAACAAGAGATTGTTGAACTTATACACATTGATAGATTTCAGGCTATCTTGGATGTTCTCAACAAAGATAATGAATGTTTAACGCACTACAGTTGTTAACTGATAAGGTAATTTGTTTCTCGTAACCTACCTATCTTCCCATGTCTTTCTCCCCCAGTCCACTCATATCAATATACACCCTATATCAATTTAGTCTCTTCCCACATTAGATAAAGAGAGCTGTGGTTTGTGATTGCTTATGCTTTTTAATAAAGGGTTAGTCTGAAAAGATGTTATCAGACTCCTTCTGATTTTGGATTTACCATAGGCTAACATGGTTTTTCTCTTACAACATTGTTTCTCATAGTGATAGCAATACGGTAGCAATAACACTTAGACTTATATTCCGCTTCACAGTGCTTTACAGCCCTCTCTAAGTGGTTTACACAGTCAGCCTATTGCCCCCAATAATCTGGGTCCGCATTTTACCAACCTCCGAAGGATGGAAGGCTGAGTCAACCTTGAACCGGTGAGAATCGAACTGCCGAACTGCTGGCAATCGGCAGTCAGCAGAAGTAGCCTCCAGTACTGCATTCTAACCACTGTGCCACCACGGCTCATTAGAAGCAATTCTTTGCAGAAAGGATTGTTGTACCATAATAAAGCACCTAGTGTGCATCAATTGAAAGCAATCCAACACTACATCTGGAGAGTTAGCACAGTCATGTTACACCCACCCTCCAATTTTCTCTTTGGAATTCAGCTTTTTTCAAAGCATTCTTTATAATTTTATTGCTTTTTCCACAATGTATTACTGTATATTCCAGAATTTTTCCAGAATGTATTATATTTATTTATTCCCTTATATATATAAAATCAATGAATCCACATGTAATACCAATCCTGTCAAACTGATTAAGGTAATATAAATAAGGTTTGGGTGAGATACCTGAGCCATTAAAATTTGATTCTGAATAGCACAGCAAAAATAAATAGTTACATGTCAGATAACAAAATATATTGAGATGATATTTCTTCCCCTGATATTCAGTGGCATATACTATTACACTGTTTTATGCCTTTTGAAAACCAACTATTTTCCTGTGTGAATGGTGGAAACAGATCTCCTCCCTTGCATCTGTAATATTTACCTCTCATGACTTTTTTTTCTTTGTTTTAAAATTTGATTGCAAACTGCTTGGAGATCATTTATATTACATGTTACATTTTTATCACACGTAATATAAATTATCTTCAAACACTTTGCAATCAAATGTTAATAAAATGAATAAGTATGCATGTTTTTATAAAATAAACTAAAACATAAATCAAACAATTTCCAATATATTTAGCCTCAATATAACTTAGGGAGATATATGGTTATTATCGTCCTAGTTTAATATTTCAGTGCTACATTGGAGTAATTCTATATCTTCCAAGCTTGTTGGTGCCCTGGTGGCACAGTGGTTATAATGCAGTATTGCAGGCTAACTCTACCCACTGCCAGGAGTTCGATCCTGATGGGGCTCAAGGTTGATTCAGTCTTCCATCCTTCCAAGGTCGGTACAATGAGGACCCAAACTGTTGGGCACAATATGCTGACATTGTAAACTGCCCAGAGTGTGCTGTAAAGCACCATGGGGCAGTATATAAGTCTAAGGGCTATTGCTATTGCTATTGTTTTGATTACTGAAAGCCTGGATGATAGAATAAGTCATGCCAGACTAAACTCTGTTTCTTTATAGATATCAATTGGTAGAGTATGGAAATATTTAGATATAGTAAATATTGATTTCAATGAAGCCCTCAGCCAAGTTTCTGTGATATGTTTCTACCCATGGTAGCCAAATGTAAATTGAACATTTGCTATTGTTATGTGGATCTGCAACCTATTGAAGGACTAGGGATGACATGACAGCAGTGTTCTAATATCTCAGGGGTTGCCACAAAGAAGAGGGAGTCAAGCTATTGTCCAAAGTACCTGAGGACAGGACAAGAAGCAATGGATTGAAACTAATCAAATAGAGAAGCATCCTAGAACAATTAATCATTGGAACAACTTGTCTCCAGAAATTGTAAATGCTCCAACACTGGAAGTTTTTAAGAAGAGATTGGACAACCATTTGTCTGAAATGGTATATGGTTTTGCTGCCTGAGCAGGGGGTTGGACTAGAAGACCTCCAAGGTCTCTTCCAACTCTGTTATTCTATTCTGTTCTGTTCTATTTATAGAACAACTGAACCTATTCTTTGAAAGGCTCTACATTAATCAAGCTAAAGGGAAGAATAAGTGCATAGTATCAGTGCTTTTCTTAGGTCCTGAACACTTTTACTCCCATCCTTTTTTAAATGGATGACCAATAACCAATAAATTGATCACTATGAAACACTGCTCAGGAGTACAGTGTGCAGATTTAATAAACATGCAGTCATTGAACTTAATAAAATGAAATTCATTAATTCACAAGAAGGTATTCAGCAATGTTTTTTTTATCATACTTAGGTAGAATAACAGAATTTTGAAAGCCTGTCAGAATGTCTTTCAGTCCCATCTTATACTAAATAAAATCAAAGCAGAGTTATGAGTTTATTTCTCATATTTTCCTCTTTCTCGGGATTCTTGTGTTGTCCAATTTGTCCTTCAGTAGCTTTCAAAAATGTCCATGGAGTACATCAATTTTTCAAATTTTCTAAACTACAATTTTTTCCTTAACAGCTCACTCATTCCTTCCTTATCCAAGATCAGTTCTACATTTGTTCACAAAGCCATTTCAAGAGACAGTAATCTTGAAGGCAAACAAATGGTAAGATAATATTCAGATTTAAAGAAGTCACCAACAATGACATCAATTGCTGTTGGGAAACTGGTTGCAATATCACACAGACTTAGAAAGAATTTGGATTGTCTAAATTTGGAACAACTTTGAACAGCTCAACTGAAAACAACAGCAGTGTTGGGCACATACTTAATGTGATGCTTGAACCAAAGGCAATATCAACGATTATTGTGGGGACAAAAATGAGGGTAAAACACAGAATTGTTATGTTTTGATTTTTGGACTTGAACCAATGGTTTACCAGCAGTGGTTATGGGGACAAAATATAAGTGTAAAACACAAAATCGGACTGATTTGATTCTCCTACGTGACATAAAAATAGTTCTGAGCTTTGAAATGGACAAGCATTGTAATCCACAGTAGAGAATATAATATTGATAGTAGAAAGTGAAGTGAATTTTAGATTAATTTAGTAATCCTGTGATTACGCATTTTCTTATCCTATGCTTTTTTAAACAGAGAATAATATTTAAATGTAATTGGATTCTATATTTGTCCCCTTCTACTCTGAGTTTCTTCCTGCTCTAGCAATAATGAATATATGCTCTAAAGAAAATAAATGTGTTTTCATTAGACTTATGCATGAATAAAGTTTTGTGTAATTAGGATAAATGATGATATACATCATTTGCAAAACACACAGCATCTATGTTCCCAATTGTCAGCAATTATATCATTTCCTAATTATTTTCTTACAGTATATTACCCAAAAGGAAATCTGCATTGTGGATATGAAAGAGAGAGCAGATCTGTATGTGTAAATAGAGCCAAAGGAATTGCATTTTGTTTAAAAAAAATGGTTCATTTTTAGGTTTTCAGGCAATGGGAAATGTTGGAGTAGAATCTTTTCTCAGAAGCAGAAACATAGCTATGGGAGGTTAAAAAACCCAGTTAAATCAAATATCATCATGTTGCCTGCTTATAGGAATATGAGCCCTGAAGTGACACCAAGTGTATGGTGATACTAACCTGCAGGAACCACAATAGCAACAGATTATACTGTGCTATGCATGTTGTAGGATTCCCCCATTCATGCCATAAAAAAATAAATGTATTTTCTTTCTGAATCTCTAGGAAAAACATGTGCCATGTTTTGTAAATCAGATCCATGCAAGAAAGTCACATGTTTCATTTTGTTAAATGACAAACTCGTGCATTTTGATATGCAGTGAAAAGACTGATTCTAGCCTAATTCTATTATTTAACTTGATTAAAAACTCCTGTCTTTTTTATATGGAAAATTTCAGGCATAAGCAACTTCTTTTCTTGAGGGGCACTGCAGAAGTACCGGTAAGTGCCATTAGCAAATGGAAAAAGGACCCCCACCCTTAAGCTCCATCTCCCCACCAGCTCTGAGGCATACAGAAGTGTTGATGGCAGCCACATGCATCCCCAGGTCATATTGTAAAATGTAAGTTAATTTTGTTGTTTGTTTGAAGCTTTATATTCTTTCTTTTTTTCCTGAAAGCAAGCCTCCACAAGCACAATAAGGCACAATAATTAATATTTCATAAATGAGCTTCCAGTGAACTAAAGACAGCTCTGTGAAAATGGAGCCAATAATCAGGCAAAGATCAAGGGACTGGTAAGTAAACCAGTTCCTTTGAACCTCTCTGCATAAGGTGAGGATGGGAGATCACCCACATGTGCTCTTGTTTGCTGCTCATCACAAGGAGACCACAAGACAGTGCTTTTCCATAGATCTGAGCACCCAATGATGATGGGATTGGCCATCTTGCTTGCAACTGTGGTGAAGACTTTTAAAGGACACGAAGTTCAGAAACCTCTTTTTCTAATCACTTTTGGAAACTTCTCCTTAACTCCTTCTAAGATACTCAAGATCTTTGGAATGACAAGTTTGAATCTGCCCTTAATCGAATGAAATAAAACTTTAATTATAGGTTTAAGAATGTAAAGTGTCTTAAATTAACAGCAAAAAGATAAATAAGATTCTTATCTTATAATGCTATAAATCAACTGAGGTTCCAAATAAATTTGGAATATTGAAACTTTTACAATAAGATTTTGAATTAATTATACTAATTTTGTTTCTACCTGCTGGGATGAAAGCTGGAAATCATTTCTTTATATATTATATTCTTACATTTTGTTTTTCTTTCTTTCTTTCTTTCTTTCTTTCTTTCTTTCTTTATTTTTATTCCTCTCTATTTTTTTTCTTTAGTTTGTTAGATTTTACTATTATAATCAACATTTTCAATGAACAAATTATATATACTATGTAAACCAAAAGAAACAATAATTTATGAATAGTCATAAACCGAAAGCCTAAAACAGTACAAAACACCCAAAGGTTACTTATATTTTAACCAGATTCTTTTTTATTAACCCTTTTGAATTATTCTGTAAAATAATACAACATTAGACTCTGCCAAATCTCTGTAGATAGAACATTATATACATGAAAACAACCACAGATATTTACTGTATCAGTATCCTGTGGGATTTGAAATCAATTAGACCATGCAGAAAAAACATATGGAAAAATGTGACAGGCTGTTTGCACAAATAATTCCTTGCAAAAATTAGACAAACAAGGAAGATATTCTTGGATCTTTAAACAATCCTAAACCTTTGCTCTAGAAAATGCAATTGGATTAAATTTGGGTAGATGCTTCAAACGCTTGCTGTAGGGGAAAATTAAGTCATCTGGATGTACTGTATACCCAGAGATGTATTTGTCACCCAAAGAATGGTGCCATTTAAAATTTATGTATCACATGAATTTAAAATGAATGGAGATAGCATAAATACATTTTTGAAAAAATAATAATAGCATGCAATTTCACAGCTTCTCTAAAGGTGAGTGAAGATTTGAATATTCCAGGAAATCACATCTTTCTTAGCATTTAAAAGGATGAAAAAAAAAATCTTTAGAAAAGTTTTTACCAGTTAATGGTAGTTTGACTAGTAGATGATATATTAATGGCTTCTGCCACTTGGTTAAGCACTACAATTATTATTCCTTTGACTTCTTAAGCAATTTGATCAATGTTTTTTTTTGGGGGGGGGTGGATAAAATACTTTGAAGACAAGTCCATAAAGCATGGATATACAGTACATTAGAAAATCATAATAAGCATTCATTTAAAGAGCTGGGGTCATGAGTTCTTAACTGTTGTTTCCTAATTCTTTTAAAAAATAGTATATGACAACTGATTTACATAGTGTTACATACCATACAGCTTAGCAAGAGAACAAAACAATCTGGTGCAAAAATAATTATTTCAGGCTCATAAGTATTTTTAACAAAGAACAGAAATCCATCTGCAAAAAAAAAAGTTGATTCAAATATTTCAGGTCCTGGTTCCGAACAATTTACTTTTTCATATAGATATATGAAATATATATAAATAACTGCAGTGTGATTTGCCAACCTAAGGCCAATGTCTTTTTGCTCATCAGGCTATATTTAGAACTGTCAGTTGTTAAGAACACTGTCAGCCAAAATTAATTCACAGAGAAGCTTTGCATTGCACAATGCACACTCCCTCCTCAGCAGTGATACTGTAACATCACAAGCAGCAAAAATAAAAGAAATGTGTGATAGTACAATCTAAATATTGTTTAATTCAGTTTCCTCGCTGTCTGAATAAGATCTCCTATTAGGGGACTCCCTCAGCACAGTTTTTCTTATCGTCTTTGCTATGTCCAGTGTCCAGTATTTCTAGCACCAGAGAATCGTCCTGTCCAGTTGATCAAACTATCAGAGGTTCAGTGAATCTGAGCCTTTCCTGGCCAGCTCAGTGCAAAGCTTTTATGATAGAATGACCAGCACTTAACAGTAACCTATATATTTTTATTGATCACTTGATAGAGCCTTCTTTCCCTTTTTCTTGCTCTATTTGTATTTCACCCCTCACTCTATTCTGCATTAACTTCTTTATGGAAGACGCCCTCCTTCACTCCTACAGATTGCCTCTTTCTACTTTGATGTAACTCTGTGACCCTACATTAATTTGATTACCCAAAATTAATAATTTCGATTACAATTTCAATAAACAAGAATATCCCTTTCCTACAAAACAAGTGCACAAACCCTAATTTTCACTCAATGTTTTCTGTTATGCATTCTAAACTTGCAGTAGACGAATATTCTTTCTCTATATGCCATTTGTTCCATAAAACTCTAGTTCACAGGTGTCACGATCGCATCACGGGTCGGATCGTGACGTATCGCATCATTTTTTGCCTTTGCGGAGCTGGGGTGGGCGTGGCCTGTGCATGATGTATCCAGCCCATGGGCAACCAGTTTGACAGCCCTGCTCTAGTTCTATTTGTAATTAGTCAACCATTTGATCATTAGAACATTAATACACTATTTGTTAATAACTAAAAGTTTGAATAGTCATTGACTCATACATTTTTCCCTGTGAATCACTGCTGTCCTAAAAAGGCAATTTTATTTACTAATCAAAAAATTATTCAACATATTTTTTCTCTATGGCATAGATTTTATGATATTTTGTAATGTTAGATTTGTATACCCTCCCTTCCTGAAACTATAATAAGTGGAAACAAGACATTTTCATAAACTATTATGAAAAGGCTTACTTCAATCAATCATAGCTATAACTACATTTTGTCAGAATTTAGATGACAGAATAAACTACGGTTAATCTAATAAATAAAGCATTGCTTTCTCTCAGAGAAACTGAGAGAGAGGTGTTTATTTATGAGGTATTATGAATAATAAGCAGGTTAGTGTTATATCCAAACCAATCCATTCCGCAGATATAACATGCCAAAAAGATAAAATACAAAGTGTTAATTGCCATGAGAACTGATGTGGAATGTTTTAGTTTCCTCTTAGCAAACTCTTCTCATAGATTATTTAATTACTTAGTTCTTAATGAAAATTGTGATATTATATTTTTCATAATCCCCAGTAGCTCTGAATTTCATAGGTTCATAGGATTTTTTAATAGGCTTTAGATTTCAGACTTATATCAATGCCCCTTGATTAGACTTCAAGTTTCACAGTTGAAATACAGAAGCGTGTGTGTGTGTGTGTGTGTGTGTGTGTGTGTGTGTGTGAAAATTCTGCTAAATTCTATAAAAATGTTTAAGTCTCAAAATATGTGAGAAATCATTTTAATACTGACAGTCATATTAAAAAATATTCAATTTCTGGGAGGTGCCTACAGTTGTGTATTCTTTTCTTCTCATTTTCTGTTTCTGAGGGGGATTTTTTGTGTTGTGTTTGTGTGCATGTATGTGTGTATGTTTTCCTGAACAAGCAGGTGCTGTTCTGGGGTCCTGGGAATTGGCTCACAACAGAAAGTCATGTGATTAGCTATAATTGGTCTGAGATCATGAAATACACAAAGAATAATATGATAAAATCTCCTAGCAACATCCCCATGTAGGAGCAGAAGATACTGTATCCCACCAATACCAGTACTTTCTTTACCTCATCCTTCAAAGCAAACCCTAGTGCAAATTCAAAAGCTTTAATTATATTCTTATAATTCAATCGTTTAAAAAGAATTAAGATTCTAGAGCACTTTCTTCTAAAAACTGCATTTGTTTCCAAATTAATTATGCTGCATTTTAAAAAAATAAACTTGCAAATACATTCTGCTGAATAATGCTAACAATAGGATCATTAGTTCTACAACTCTTTTTAATTGTATAGAAACAGTACATTAGGAGCTAAAGAATTTAATTAAATCAATTAAGTTGGTTGCTTTTGTTCTTTCAAATAGTGTAACTCAGAAGTTAATATTCCCCCGCCCCCCAAAAAAGTACAAGGATTACATTTTCAAAGCTACTGCATTGATTTACAGTGGCATTAATTAATTAATTAATATTATATAT
>QLTV01004097.1:3630356-3662267 GCA_003457575.1 Thermophis baileyi
CTATTTAGCTCTCATCAGCTAGCCACACCCTTATGGGATTAGAACCCGGGCCCCTTGCCTAACAAGTCAAGTGATTAAACCTCTGAGCCACAGGATTCTTCTCCCTATCTGCATGTTCCAGGGACAAGGATATATATATGGTTTTTTTTTTTTTTTTTAATCACATAGTATACCCAAATATGGGAGAAACTATACTGCTTCCTTTTTGCCTTTCGTCCCCTCCAGGGGATATCCAGACAGTCAATTACAAAATACAGTCCGTTTCTATAGTGTATATTTTTTTACATAAATAAAGGTATACTAGTATAGATCTATTTCAAGCTATTTAGCTCTCATCAGCTATCCACACCCTTATGGGATTAGAACCCGGGCCCCTTGCCTAACAAGGCAAGTGATTAAACCTATGAGCCACAGGATTCTTCTCCCTATCTGCATTTTCCAGGGACAAGCTTTCTCCCATATTTGGGTATACCAGGTGATTTAACAGAGAAAAAAAAACATATATATATCCTTGTCCCTGGAAAATGCAGATAGGGAGAAGAATCCTGTGGCTCATAGGTTTAATCGCTTGCCTAAATAGTAGTGGTTAGTAGCAGTCATACCACGAGCGTATCATGAACATATACAAAGATAATGAGATCTTAGATGTTTATATTAAATTACTATTATGCAATTTACTTTTCTATCCCTCTTGAAATTAGGAAAAAAATGAGGAAAAATCCCATGAATCACTGAATTTATATGAAAATTAAAATTGTCACATTCATGAAAACTTACTGTAGACTTGACTCATAATGTGAATAAAACTGAAAAGTCTTTTCTCTGCTTTGCTATGCACAATGTATATAGGATACTACCGTACCATGAGGAACACCCAGATTATTTAACAACAAACCCTGACTTGAACTTTTGCTGAAAAGAACAAGACAGGTTAGTAATTATTCTTATATCAATTATATTTCAATGGCTTTTTATCATTACTGAGTTTCTTTAAATCAAGGACACCAGGAGATAATTTATTTAGAAAGATGTACCTAGGGTAGGAAATCTATTCCCAATCCAGCTGTCTTTGATCTCCATAATAGAATATTTTATCAATAGGAGTGGAATTATAAAAGATTCACAGACATTTCACTTTACTTGAAGTGAAGTAATTCAAAGTACTTTGTATGACAGCAGTGCCAGAGTTCTCTGATAGTTGTCATAATTCTGCTGGGAAAACTCATACAAAATAATATTTTACAAAACAGTGTTCATTTACTGTATAAGCATCTTATCTAACTAATTTTGTTTATTAGATTTATATCCCATCTTTCATTCAGAGATTTTATACATTGGTTAGAGAAGATGCTAAAGATACTAGTTAAGCATTCAAAATTCTTAATATTATGTACAATTTTCATAATACACACTTTAATTTAGAAAGATTAAACTGACAGATAAGTTGTCAGAATGGAATATTATGTGGGTACATACAACACTGAGGAAGACAGGATTTATTTTGATCTGCACATCCTATTTATCAAAATCAATCTGCACATCCTATTTATCAAAATCAATCAAGTAGTCAATCCTGGATTAATTTACAGTGACAACAGCTTTATCTGAATGAAAGTCTCCAGCATACAGTATCATAAATACTATAGAAAACTAAATTAGGAGATCTAAACATAAAAAAATGGAGTTAGGTTGAGAATCTAATTTTGGTTGATTGGGATTGTTGCGGAGAAAAATAATTAGAGGTGAAATGAATCTTGTTTCCCTGCCCTCAATCCTCATGAATAAGAGTCCAGGAAAGAATAAAAGTAATATATTTGCATAACAAAAATAAGAACATCTAAGTCTGTGTCTACATGGTGAAGAACAAAGAGAACAAAGGAAAGATTAACACATGCGCAGTACAGGTATCACATGAGAACTTCATATCAGTATACAGTGTCATTTCAGAATAAGAGTCCTGCTGACAAATTAACATGAATGTAGTGACAAACACCTTCTTTGTCAGTAGGCCGAATATCAGTTATCCATCAAAACATCAATTAAGGCACATCATCTCACGCAGGTATTCATGCTGCGCTGCTGGTAATGGTTTGGTAAGCATGTCAGCAATTTGATCACGTGTAGGTATGTACTGCAATTTTACGAAACCTTGTTTAACCAACTGTTTAATATTTTTACACAAGAGTCTTTATGGTCTGAAACAGTCAGGTTTAATGTGGTATCTATGTCTCAAAGACAAACTAAATTCAATGGGCTTTATTAAGTCCGACACTGATGAATGCGTGTTTACAAAAAGATCTGATAATGCATAAGGGATATTACTAATGGAACTTACCTCTAAATAGCTAAAAATATCCTGAACTATAAATACTTGTGGATAAAAAAATTTGCTCTGAAAGATACTGACATCAGCACCAAAGACAGCACTGTTTCTTCCAAAGGATTACTGGTAGTTCATTCCTTTCAGTGAGAAAACGTGAAAGTAAAATTAGAAGATAATTGTAATTTGAAGAACCACGAAAGACACATAGAATTACTTCTGAGCAATTTCCTTTATTGTTCCTCTACAGATAGAAATCTTACCAAACTAAACCAACTATTTACTTTACTATTTATATATTCTGGGAATTGCTAGGAAGGAGCCTTCTTAATTCTTCCTCCCCCTTTTCCCTGACCAAGCTTTGCTGTCTGTTTGCTCTCTGAAATGCCGCCACTTCCTCATGGGAATCCAGACTACATTCCACCACAGCAATGCATTTACTAACCACAAATTAAAACATTATCAATGTCTGTCTGGACCTGAAAGAAAAGATAAAAGTGGGGGTAAAGGGAGAATACTGGTCATGAATTTGAAGCCTAGATTTCTATCAGCCCTTCAAGTTAGGCCAGGTCAATAACAGACACTGAAAATATTCCATGAATGCTACACTTTTTTTTCTAAGGTGCAGGAACAGAATTTTGAAAACCTATCTAAGTATGTTTATGTTTATGTTCCATTTTAGACTAGATAAAGTCAATGTGGGATTATTTTCAATTTCTTCCTGATGCCTGCTTCAGTTTCTGGACTGTGTACTTTCTTGTTCAAGAATCTGTTTAATGACTTCATACCTTTCCCAAGGTTATCTCTAAATTCCTTACAGTATCTTCCCCATCAGAAACACTTTGCCCTCCTGCATACAAAGATGAGCCAAGCAAGTTATTTAAGGCATTGGCTGCAGACTTACTCCTTTGCCTCTCATTTGTAAATGGGTCCAGTAGCTTGCCAAGGTCAATGGACAAGTCTGGCAGAGAAGAGTGGGATGGAAAAGTTCCCCCTCTCCTCCTGTTGCAATTAACAAATAACATTTTTAAAAAATCATCCAATTCTCTGATGTGCCTTGTCTCACTAATTCATCTCTCAGTGTATCAGCAGATCCTTCCCTAAACTAGACTAATGATTTCCCTAAATCATTTCACCCACATCTCTGAAAACCAGGTATATATGTATAAACTCAGCTTTAGCTTGCAAATCTCTCAATTTGCTGTTGCTCTTCTGGACAGAATATCAAAACCAGCCTCAAATCTCTGGGTGAAGGTTGGGTTAATTATACAATGGATCACTGACTTCAATAAGGGGTACAGCCCATGTGGCGGCCTCTCTTTCAGCAGTGTAAAGAACAAATGCACATTTAGAATGATCTGTAGAAACACCACTCATCAATTCACCATAAACAATTCATATTGGTTAATGAAAGCCAGAAATTAATTCTGACCATCCTATTCTTCAGCTTTGGTGGTAGATTTCCATGAAAAAGAACACCCTGGTTGTTTTACAAGTGGGTTGGAGTTATGCTGATGTTTGCCTGCAGGGCTACTGTGAAGATTATGCTAGGCATCAGATGGACAAAAAAATGTAAGTTGGACTCTGGCCTTGATACAGATCCTATAGAGGTTATTGGAGCTGGGTCTAGCTTGATTATCTGGGGGATAATTTGATTCTGTTGTGCCTGAGGAAGTGGACAGGGTTCTTAGGGCTGTTAATGCAGCCACTTCTCTAATACACGTCCCTCCTGGCTGGTCAAGGGCTCAGGAAAGGGACTGTATTTGGATTCTGGCAATGGTTAATTCCTCTTTGAGGGAGGGGATAGTTCCACTGTCTCTAAAAAAGGCAGTGATTTACATCCTCAAGGGACCATCTCTAGATCCCATTATTCTAAACAAATTTTGTTTGGTTTCCAAATCTTTCCTTTCCAGGTTGTAGAGAATTGCAGCTTGAGAGGACTCTGGAAGAAGAAGCAGTTTATCTGGACCCTTTCAGTTAGGGTTCAGGCCTGGGTATGGGTGTGAGACAGCATTAATTGTACTTTTGGATGACCTCTGGTGGGAGTGGGATGGGAGTGATGCATCCATCCTTTTATTCTTGACCTCTCAGTAGCATTCAATATCATCAACCATGGTGTTTTTCTGGATTGGTTCCAGGAATTGGAGGTGGGAGGCAGCATAATGTGCTCATTTTCCTGCTTCCTCCAGGTGAGTTCCAGTCAGTACTGATAGCAAGAAAAGATCCACCCAGTGGCTCTTATTTGTAGGTTGCCTCAGGGTTCTGTACTTCCTCTACTCCTGTTTAACACTTACATGAAATCTCTGGTTGAGGTCATTTGATAGTTTGGGGTGAACTATTACTCGTATGCTGGTGATACCTAGCTTTATATCTCCATTCCAGGCCTTATGAGTGATGTCATGGAGGTTCTGTCTTAGTACCAAGAGACTGTAGGGTGAAACAGGCTTCAGCTCAAATCAAACTGAGTGACAATGAATTTTTGAACAGTTTGGACTACTGTAATGTGATTTATATGGGGCTGCCCTTGAAAAGTTTCAAATGGTGCAAAAATCAGTTATACAGGTAGTTTCTGGTGCCAGCACATGTGATACCATTGCTACATGAGTTGCACTGGCTTCTGGTATGCTTCCAGAATTGCTTCCAGCAATTCAAGGTGCTGGTTGTCACCTTTAAAACCCTTCACATTTTAGGACTAGGTTATTTACAGGACTGTCTATCCCCAAGTGTTTCTACCCACTCTATCTGATCTGGCAGGAAGGGCATGCACCAGGTATTGTTAACCTAGGAATGTTGGCTGGTGGAGCCCAGAAAGGGAACCTTTTCTTCCATGGCAACAGTCTTTTGGAACATAATTCTCCCTGAGATTAGATTGGCCCAATCCTCTTGGTCTTTTATAAGGCCTTGTAAACTTGTCTTTGTGCTCAAACCTTGGCCCTTGGAAATGGGTTGAGTGTTACAACCTCTTGGTTGTATGAATAATAGATTAAATCATACTGCCTGATATATGTTTTTTATTTATATTATGTATTATGTGCTTTTATTTGTTTCATTGTAAGTTGCCTGGAACCATGCAAAAATAAGATGGGCAGCTATATAAGCCATGTAAATAAATAATTTTTTAAAAAATAAGTTGTGGAGCCTCTCTCCTGTTTAAGGCAAGCAGTGTGGCCATTGCTCTGTATCATGTGAGTTCATTATTTAAATATCTACTTGTTGTTGTCATAACAAAGCCTGGAGGATCTGTCTCCATCTTCCAGACTTGAAAGCACCTTTTGTACCTCTGTGAAAAAAGGCTTTTGAGATTATCACCATCCCTTCAAGAGAGGCAAAGAGAGGCCAGATCAAGAAAACAAATATTGTGAGGGAATGCAACTTTAATGTTATTGGGTATTAAAACAGAATCTTGGAAGCCAGTCACAGTTTCTCTCTGTCTCTCTTACATTAAATAAATTCAAGGTGTTTTATTTTGAGTATTTTTCCCGTTTGCTTCAATCTCTACACTGAAGAGATTTAGTTTTCAAAGTTCCTCTCTAATGGCTTTCCTTGTCCCCCATTAATGATTTGTTCCTTTGTTTACTTTTAATCTCTCTTTCATACCTTCCCCAAGGTATTCTCTAAATTCATTTACAATTTCTGAAGCTTATAAATGCTACAAATGTTACACAACCTGAGACTCTGCTAAGTACAAAATACATCTCATAGTGTTCTAAGGTTTCTGAGGCAAAGGAATAATCCTTAGGTCATTGCTCTAGCTGGATGGAGCCACAAATTAAAAGAAGCATTATATTTGTGACAGTACTAATGGTAGCCTCAGCTGACTAAGAAATAACTAATATTATTAAGGAAATGAAGAGAACAAGAATTCAATATTCCTGAGGCAAACAGCAGCAGATGGAAGGTAACGAGTTGCAAAGGTTCATAAAATGTTCTTCAGTGATTTGGCTATGACCAGAGGTCATTTCAGGAGTCTACACAACTGTAGGAATATAAAAATTAGCTAACTTATGGTGTGGCTCCTTGACATGCTATGTCAACACTAGAAAATCTGGCTTCCAGAAGAAATTTTTGGAGGCAACAAATTATTTCCCAACTGCAATGTGTTTGCAAAGCTCCAGTGAAATGAAACAATTAAATTCAAAGAACAATATTAATAGGACTTTATTTTCTGTTACTGCATCAAATCTATGCCTCCAATTAAAAGGAATTGCCCAATCTTATTCATCTTGTTATTTAGTCGATTTCCCAAATTTCTAGGCAGAATTGGATTCCTATAAAAGTAGTAGCAACACAGCATAAGCTTTGATTAATGAATGAATAATCACTATAGGAGAAAAAGTTATTTTTTTAACTTCTCAGAAAAAAAAAGCAAAGTACATTAAATGCAAGTTTTCCAATATTTCAGCAAGAAATAGTCATAGCATCCAATTATTTTGCATGGTGTGATATCACATCTTTAAGGGTTCTATGCTTAATTGGGACCAGATTATAGATGATAGTGCTGATTTTTTAAAAAATGGACTGGATATAGGAGAGTATACTGAGACTTGGTTGAGACCGAATGGAAGCATTCCTGATCATGGGACCACGGGGTGAAGGGTATCTCCAAGTGACTTTGCTTGGTGACCCACCATGTCTGGTGATCAAGATATAATAAACATAACTTTTTGATTCTTCTCCTTTTTATCAAATGTTCTACATTTTTATTTGATTGATATATTGATTTTGGTTTGGGGGAATTTAGATTTTTCTTTGGTTGGCTGCTTTTTTTTTTTTTTTTTTTTTTTTTTTTTTTTTTTTTTTTTTTTTTTTTTTTTTTTTTTTTTTTTTTTTTTTTTATTTTTTTTTTTTTTTTTTTTTTTTTTTTTTTTTTTTTGCTTTTTTCTTCTTTTTAGTTTTTCCCCTTTTTATTATGTTTTATAAACCTCAGTACATTATGTTATTTCCATACATTGATGCTTGTATATTATTTAAAAATTACTAACATTCTGTTATTTAAATATCTTAGAATATTTAAAATATTATTGCAAGCACAGGTTTTTCTGGTTCTTCATTTGAACTTGAGTATAACATTGAAAAAGAATTACTATAAATCACATCAAATTAATTATTATATACTAGATTTTTATATAGATTCCAATACAAAACAGATACATAGATGATAGATAGCTCGATATAGAATATACATTAAATACAGCTTTTCAATTCACTGAACAAAGCTAAGTCTACAGTGCTTTATAAATTTATAATTGCTAACAGAGGCCATACAAAATATCTATCTATTTCTAGAAAATTTATCATCTTTGGGGATACAAAATAGGACAATATTAGAAGCTACAATTTGTCTTTATATTTATGGAATCAGATTTTTTTCTGATTCTGTAAAACAAAATAATTCTGATTGATTGGGGTACTTTATGACAGCTGTTTCCCAACATTCATAAAGGAATTATCTTTTGCACATCTATACATAGTTGTATAAATCCCAGTTCTGTATGCTGGCTCACCAAGGTTGTCAGTAAGCTCCTGTTGCAGTTTCCTTCTTATAAGCTACTAGCTGGATACCCGTGCTTCGCTATGAAACTATGTGATCGGGCTTGATAAATTGACACTTATAGCTTGAAAATTAATGAGTAGTTACGATTGGCCTCTCCTCTCCCCTTCTCTCCCTCAGGCTTGCCCTACAGAATCCTCTCCTCCCCCCTTCTCTCCCTCAGGCTTGCCCCACAGAAGCCTCTCCTCTCCCCTTCTCTCCCCTTCTCTCCCCTTCTCTCCTCTTCTCTCCCTCATGCTTGCCCCCACAGAATCCTCTCCTCTCCCCTTCTCTCCCTCAGGCTTGCCCCACAGAAGCCTCTCCTATCTTATCCCCTTCTCTCCCTTTCAGGTGGGGAGTGGGAGTAGAATGTCTAACTCCTTAGCATCAGAGCGTGTTAATTACTGTATAAGAATTACTAATGATCTGATGGTCATTTCGAAAAATCATTTCTTAGTGAACACCTAGAAGCCAAGAGGAACATATGTGCCGAATTTCAGGTTTGTAGGCTTTACGGTTCTGGAGATTTCATGATGAGTGAGTGGATTTCGCTTTTAGATAAATATGTTGGTTTTTAATTGCTTTGGCTTAATTAAGTAATTTTTTATCTTTAGGCTTCCCTTTATTAAAATAGACTTTAAATAAATGTGTTAGAATCCTTTCCCAACTAGAACACTGGCATTCCCATTCCTCCCCATCTTCTATCACTTTATAGCTGGAATGACACATCATGTAACAAAAGCTTCCCTCCCTTTCTGTGCTGAATGTAAATCTGTCCAACTGTTAATTAACACCACATCCTCCTAGGAGAGTCAATCACTGTAGGGTATTGTAATGAAACAAAGCGTGTACAGCATCATAAAACTGGGACTCTCATGAAAGTCAACAAATCAAAGTCCTAGTTACTTGCACTAAATCATATGCTCCTAGCCCACACCACCATTGTTATTTCACCATCTGAGCCAGTGCGAGAAGCCAGGGCACAAGAGCCAGGATCTATGTAATACTGAGCTAAATCTTGCCAGTTTAGGAATAGATTGTGTCATTTTGACTTTTCTTCTTTTAAAAGCTACTTATGGAAATCAGTAGGGAGTTCATCTTCAAAACTGATTGCACTTTTCTGGCCTTCATAGAGATCTGCTTTAAGTACAAAATTACTTCATTTGATTCAGCCAATGGATTAGTAGGTGGAAAGGATGCTAACACTATGGGATCCAGGAAAGAAAATGTGATTAATCAGAGTTCCCAGGGAGAAAGTTAAGCAGTAACAAAGTTCAGGTTTGTCATACTATACAGTGCAGTGTAAAGAATTATAGTATTTACAAATACATAAAATGGTATTTACATGAAAAGTTCCAAGTAGCTCTCAAATTCAGAATGTAAAATAGGGCAAATCAATTTTTTTAAGGAGAAGATTCACATTTGGGCATTTTGTAGTACAGTGGCATTACATTAGAAAGAATTATAACAGCAAAGTCCAGTGCTGAATTATTGTAGTCAACATTTGTAAGAGAGGATGAAATCTTTTTAAAAAATGTGCTATCATGTTAGCCTTTCCCAAGGAAGCAAATGAAGAGTAGGCCTGCTCTGTTGTCATAATAGATTGAGCATGAATTAATAAGAAAATGGGAGGCCAGAGAGGAGTGTGTGAGAGGCAATGGGATAGTTGCCAACATTGGCAACTTTAAGACTGTAGATTTCAAGTCCCAGAATTCCCCAGCCCGAATTCTGGGAGTTGAAGTCCACATACCTTAAAGTTGCCAAGACTGAGAAACACTGGGATAGAGAATGGTGAAGGAAGACAATGGCAGGAAGACTGAATAGCTGCACTCCACTCAGCAATTGTTTTTTCCAAATCATAGTTGCATTGAGTAACATTGATATTTTTATATTAATCAATCAGAATAGAGCTGGAAGGGACTTCAAGCAGGAGAACTTATACCATTGCAAAAACATGGCTGTTCAGTCTTTTCTTAAAAACCTCCAGTGACGAAGCATCCATAACTTCTGGAGGCCAGCTGCTCCACTGGTTAATTGTTCTCACCGTTAGGAAGTTTCTCCTTAATTCCAGGTTCCTTCTCTCCTTGATTAGTTTCCATCTATTGTTTCATGTATTGCTTTCTGGTACTTTGGAAAATAAGTTGACCCCCTCTTCTTAGTGGCAGCCCCTCAAATATTGGAATACTGCTATCATGTCACCTCTATAAAACACTCTATTTCTTAATACTGCTTCGGATTGTACATCAGGTTGGATAGATTCTAAATAAGTCCAAATCACACTGGGCTTTCTAAATTGCTTATACTTATAGTCAATTTTACTTTTTAAAAATTATAACTTATCTTGGTTAGTCCTTTATCTTTGGTTGTCTGTGTTTGGGGTTTCCTCCCAACTATAATTCCAATTTATGTCTCTTTTTAAGTTTTCTTTTCAAGTCCCTTTTTGCTTTTGCTGCTGGCCTTCATTTCTGCATCCTTGGGTGGTTTAAAAAAAAAATTAAAACATACTCCCACAGCATGGATAAGTGCTGATAAGTTCTGGAACTCGTAATTTAAAACCTAAATCCTATGTAAACTTAAAACTAAAAACCTAAAATTACTGCTCCTAATTAAAAAGGGGGCTTACTCCTTATCACCTTGGATCCTCCCTGTTCTTTATATCCTTGATCTATTGCAGGGGTGTCAAACTGGCGGCCCACAGGCCGATGCGTCATGCACAGGCCACGCCCACCCCAGCTCCGCAAAGGGGAAAATTGTCATGAAATGTCATGTGATGGCAACGTGACGCCACAAGTTTGACACCTGTGATCTATTACAATAATATAGATTCTGTCTGTATGGGATAAGTGGCTAAATTCAAAGGCTTTCCCCTCTGTACTACTTTTTAATAAGAACAGGTGAACAACTACAATAGAGGTAGATGACAGAAAAGAATGAGATCTGTTACTATTTTCAATCCAATGCTAAGTGCCAATGGAACAAACACAATCAGTGAATCAGATTGTCTCTTCCTTCATCATTTGCCACCTTCTGCTCTCTGGGTTTGGTGATATGTAGAATATTAAAGGAAAATGAGGAAAAGACAGTCCTAGTGCACAACCAAAAGAAGGGCACTTTTTAAGTCATAGCGATTTTAACATGAAAAGAGATAAAAATATTAAAGTACATATAGTTAAACATAGTGCTAAATTTTCTAATGTGGAAATCTCAAAAAATAAATCCAGTTTAATATAATTTCTAGGAATTGACATCATTGGGTGTTTCATATCCCTAATGAAAACTAATCTGAAATTTTCAATTTTGCTCCACCCAATTAAACCTCTTTCAGCTGGTTCACAAATTCAACATGTCTATTTCACCGAACGGCATTTGCACTGCATCACCTCCTTTCAGAAGCAACGTTCTTCATTTCAGGATCCATATCAGATTCAGATATTTTTATTGCTGGTCCTAAGATGTAGTTTGCAAGAAATTAAAAGATATAAATCACTACATGGTTTCATTTCAACTCCATTGAAAGGGTACTTGGAGCAGGATAAAACATTAGCAAACTTAAAAGTGATGGATTTCATCTGTAGCTTCTTTTTCAAGTTTGTGTTACACTTTGGCCAAACTTCTATTTTAAATGACATCTGTTACATCAATGACATAATGTAGATTTATTCTTAAAAAAATAATGTAACGAGCAATTATCTATTGCAGTTATGCCTTTCGGTTAGTAGATTGCCTTCAGATTATTAATGCGGAAAAATAAATCTTTCATGCTATTGATTTAAGAGTATTTGTTTTGTTCAATTAACATGGCACAGTGCAGGTAGAAGAATAGTTTTGGCTAAATTTCCTAGCTGCTTAATCTCATTATAGAATACTATGATTAATTTCTGTATTTGGACCATCTAATAAAAATAAAGAACAAGAGCTTTAATTTGAAAGATGAAACTGCAGTTATTAATTCAGAAATCAAAGATAAAAATAGAACTGCTTCTTTGAGGTCATTAATTAGGAAAGAGAAGTAAGATAAATGTTTTCACCATCAAGCAGATGAGCATTTGGTTCACGGATTCCTCAGACATTTCCTGAGGAATAGAAAACATAGATTTACAGTCTATGTCCTCTCCTAATTCCAAGCTCTGTTTTCTGGAGGGCTTTATTTCCTTCTTCCCTCAAACTGGAAGTCAAAAGGACATTTGGAAGTGTGTGGGAACATAAATATAATGGAATGGAATTGTGGATGACCTTGGGAGACAAAGGCAAGAGACACTGCTTAGCAAACAGACAAGAGACACAGGAGTCCCCAACGGATCAGAGGTCAAAGGAAGAAATTTAGGAAGGAGCCACCTTTATTGTGCCGGTGGTTAAAAGTGGTGGCAGAAAGTTGTACCTTCAGACTTGCAACATTTTGTTAATGTAGCCTTACAATAAAGTAGAATTAGCTCATCTAGTTCTATTTCCCAGGAGGCTGACATGTAGCCCTGTCTGCAATATATTCTTGCTCTTGTCTATACCCACCTTGTGAGGTAATTACTCCATTCCACGTAGGATGGCCCTGTGAGATCTTTCTTGCCATGATAGAATAGTAAAAGCTGTTCCAGGAATTTCATTTATATTTCAAAAGAGAAGCAGGGAAAATTGAGGCGGAAATATGAAAACATTAGTTGTAAGCTCCAAAATGTGCTTTTTCAAAATGTGCTTTTTCAAAAGGCCACTGGACTTTCTTAGTTTTTTTCTTGAAGACATTTTGCTTCTCATCCAAGAAAGTCTTCAAAAAAAAACAACAAAGAAAACAAAGCAAGTTTAGTTGTCTTTTGAAAAAGCACCTTTGGGAAAACCATGACATGCTTGACTGAGAATCTCAGTTGACATTAGTTGTAAAGAATTCTGAGGTGAAGTCCCAAGACTGAAATTGAAATAATGGAGCCTGTATAAGAGTTAAGTATTCAACAGAAATAGAAGTTTCCCTTATCTTCCTTTTTATCATCAGTAAAATTTGAAATTATATCTAAATTCACAGTTGACCTGACATGCACTCATGACCAAATAACTAGTTTAAAGATCAAACAAATGCTGTGGATATAGTGTATCTTGATTTGGGTAAAAACATTTGACCAGGTTTTTCATGATATCCTTAAGGACAAGAGGAATCAATGTGGGTTAGGTATACTGTGGTCCAAGGAATTTACAGCTGCAAGTTGTAAAAAGTTTGAACAACTTTTTCCATAGGTGCTAATGAATGGTTTGGCATCATATTGGAGAAAAGTCTGGACTCCTTGACTCAGAGCAAATAGAGTAGAGTAGAGAACTAGAGTAGAGTAGAGTAGAGTAGAGTAGAGTAGAGGAGAGTAGAGTAGAGTAGAGTAGAGTAGCATTCTTGGAGGTCGTCTAGTCCAACCTGCTGTTCAAGCAGAAGATCCTATACCATGCTGGACAAATAGTTGTCCAATCCTTTTTTTAAACCTCTAGTGATGGAGCACCCATAATTCCCAGAGGCAAGCTATTCCATTGATTAATTGTTCTGTCAGGAAATTTCTCCTTAATTCTAGGATGGTACTCTCATTAATAATTTTCCATTTGATACTTCTTGTCCTGCCCTCAGGTGATTGGAGAATAGGTCAACTTCCTCTTATCTGTGCCAGCCCATCAAGAATATTCTTCCAATACTTACCATGTTACCTGCTCTCATGTCACCCCCAGTCCTTCTCTTTGCTAGGTATCTTTATAAATGACCTAAACTGAAAACAGTGGAAATAAAAGAACAGAATCTGGATAATAGGATGAATTGTTTTATTTTTATTTATTTATTTAAATTTATTGTCATCATGATAATAATTGTTAAGCAATGAAAGCCTTCACCATAGGACAGTGGTGGATTCTTCCAATCTTCTTTGCTGCAGATCTTCAAAAAGGAAGTCTATGTCCATTGTCCTGGTTAGGTTAGTGGATACTTGCAATGAATAAGAATTGGGTTAGATGACCTATATGTCCTTTCTTCCTCAACATTCTATGATTCAATTACTCATAACATAAGACAAAATAAGATTTATTGAGGGTTAGGCATACTGGAAAAATGAAAGCTCTTGCAATAGCATTGGGCTATTTTGTACATTTTGCAGATTCCTCCATTCCTTCAACAGGATATTTGTGCCATTAATTAGGTGCATGATAGATAGAGCTTTCTAAAAAAGCCCTTCCTGAAAAAGGTAACAAGAAACTATACTTTGAAAAGTGTAGAATTGGCTTCACTGTCAAAAAAAGTTAAATGTTTCAAATATGTGGGAGGCAATTCTGAAATGCATTATATATTCTAAAATATATTTTTATACAATTGCCATGTTTTTCTAAGAGTAAGTTTGCATTCTTGGGAGAATTATGTTTTGAGGAATGCACTTAACATTTAATTTAATAAAATTTAATAAAAATAAATAAAAATAAAATTCGAGGTGATATAAAGGGGTTTTCACTCTATGCATATGCTGTTTGTTTCTTTGTTTGCTCTAAATCATATTTTAGTATGACAATGGATTTTGTTCTCCAGAATAAAATACATATACTCAAACCATCTGAATTCCCAGTAATTTGAATCTGCCAAGTATATTCTTTTTTTTTTTAATAAAATATGTACGATGAAAAGCATAACTCTCACTTTTTGAAAGGGGAGAGTCCAGGAAAAGAGAAGTTCCTTAATATATTTGTGGCAGGAGGCATCAATTATCCTTATGACTTGGCAAGGATTGATTTATTTGTTTAGCATTTTAAAACTGTGTTTTCCTTCTAGCACCTTCAAGGACTTACACCGCAGCTCCTGATGTATTTTTCAGATGAAGCAGCTAATGAGAATGATACCACAAAATCTCACGCCGGTAGAACTCACTTTGCAGGTGCACTGAGAAGGTGCTAAAAATGAGAATGGAAATTCAAATATGCTAAAGAAATAATAAATGAACCATAGCCGTCCTGTAAATTTAAGTTAAAGCAATTGTCCCATCTTTCCCATTTTAAATTCCAGTACATTTTCTCCAACTGTCTCCTATTTTCTATGGTATTTGTTCAAGCTCCAAATTTTAGTGACACTCAAAATGCTGAATGCAACACTTTTTTATGTTTTTCTTCCTACTAATTAGACCTACAAAGTATTGCTCCCACCATGACTAAAATATGTATATGCATTTATGAAGCATTAAAGCTACAAACCAATTATCCAATTAACCATGAGTGAAATATGCATAAATATTTGTTTGCTTGATGAATGCATTTATTCCATGGGTTGCAGTTCAGGAATCAAACACACCCATACACACACAAATACACAGTCCCTGCTATCAGGTCTAACAATAAAAATGTACTATATATACACCAAGATGGTGTATGGTGTATGTACACACGCTACCTGTAATGTAATTTACCATAACATGCAGTTATGCTGTATGCTGTAATGTCACTTGATTTTGATTTTCTCATCATCATCACTGCAAGGTGATAAGTCTTAAGCTGGGACCAGAGATCCAACAAAGGCCATTTACTTTCTTTCAGCAAAACCTCACATGGTTGTTGAAAAGATAAAAAAAGATTAAAAAAAGAAGAAGAGGTGACTCCATGTACATCATCTTGAGCATCTTAGAGGAAAGATGGGATAGAAACTTAATTAATGAATTACGGAAGATTGCTCTAAAAATCAGAAAAGTCCATAGTTGTTGCCAGTCTTTCAACTGAGCTGATAGCATAGTCCTACTTCTTACCTCTCTCTATGCTGCAGCCTAATATAATACCTTCTGGGTAGCAATAGTAATAGAACTTAGACTTATATACCGCTTCATAGTGCTTTACAGCCCTGTCTAAGCAGTCTACAGAGTCGGCATATTATCCCCAACAATCTGGGTCCTCATTTTACCTTGAGCTGGTCAGGATCGAACTCCTGGCAGTGGGCAGAGTCAGCCTGCAATATTGCATTCTAACCACTGCGCCACCATGGCTCATGGATAACCACTGATGAAGAAGCTACAGCTGATGAGACTGGCTTTTCGGGAGCACTCTCTCTTCTCCACATTCTTCTGTCTGTCACTATCTGATTCAACTGATTATGCTAAATGAATGTGACAATTATATTAATATAATAGAGTCAAAAGATGCAGAGGACCACTATTAGCAATGAAAACGAAATAGTGGCAATCTAGGATTCTTTCAAGAGATTCTAGGATTCTTTCAAGAGACACATATAATTGTAGAGGTGGATTACAAAGATGCTGTATATCCTGCTTCCGCTTCAACACTTTCTGGAAAAGGGAACTCATTGTACTCATGGTAATTTGTTCCACTGTTCCACTGTTGAATTGCTCTTTATATCAGGATACAACTATAATATATGATTTAGAACTGACCTAAAATTATTATCTATAAAGTGGCAGGGGACTAGATTTTCTCTGGCTGATTAGAATCTCTTCCCCAGGGCATATGCATAAAAGCAATGACCAAGGATAGTTTGAGAAAAGACAGGGAGAGAGAAGAACATGTATCTTCTTCCATCCAGGGTTTGCTCTGTGAGTTGACTCAAAATCTCAAGTCATAAGAAAGAGAGTTAGAGAGGGACGTAGGTAGCTCGCAGGTGGGAAGAGGTCAGGAAACAGGAAATGCAAGCATACATTATGCCCTGAATAACTTTCAGAGATAGGACCACAAGCCGAGGCCAGTGGTATCAACAAAATATGATGATAAACAAAGGTATGTTGCTAGAAAAGCGCTCTTAATTTTTTCCCCTCAAACAATAGAAACATTGGTAAGAGGCTAGGTTTTTGCTTGACTGTCCACATCATGTCTATTGGGATCAATCAGCGAGAGCTTGGTTATAAACTCTGGCTGTTCAGAGAAGAAATATGCTCTGGGCTGCTTTGCCTTTTTTATCCAAGAGGTGTTGACCTTTCTTCTCTCATATTGACTTTGCCGCTATGATTGATGCCCTTGCAACTTCGAGATTGAACTACTGCTGTGGCTTCCAATAGGGTTTACCTCTGAAAACCTTTCAAAAGATTACACTGCTGAATAAAGCCAGAACTTATTTTATCACGGTAATCCATTGGTGAAGCAAATATAAGATTCAAAGGAAAAGAATATTGCTGTCTGTGGGTCTCTGTTATGGTTTTTTGAGACCAGGAGCTCATCCACACAGCACAAACATACCCCTGCAATCCCATCCTTATGACATTGACTTTGTCTCGTTTCCCGTTCAAGCTGAGGCTGTTATGTTTTCTCTCTTCCCCACAGTTTTTGCTGTGGCTGTGATCTAGCAGAACTCACCAAGAGTGTAATTGACATGGTGCTGAGAACTGCCTTGGTTTTAATAGCCATTTTAGACTACTACAGTCATTCCCTTCCAGCCAGCCACTGGGCACTGTAGTCCATGGTTATTTCAGGTCAGGTGTTAGCAGAAATCAACACCTGGTTTCTGCAGAGGCATCTGGAGTTGAAATAGCTGATTGACATTTTCCCAAATGTTTATCAGGACTTGTGTGGGCTCCTTAAAAACATGGGTTTGTGCTGTAGAGCTCATGAATTTAGAGCACTAGGCTTGTTTTTTAAATGTGGGTTTAGCACTCTTTTGAAAGAAGGGTCATTTGGACTGGGAAAGAGAATTATATTCTGGCTGCTGGGGGTTGTTGCTCCTATGATTTCTGCTCACAAAAGGTTTTACATGATTGTAGCCTTTACTGCTTTAATATTTGGGATGCCACTTTGCCTACCCTACAGACTATTTCTGGATGTTCTGGCAATGACCGCATTCTGCCAATGCTGCCATTCTTTTTCGTTGCTACTCAAGGCTTGAGCCCACTTATGATCAATCACTTCCTTCTGTTTCACTCCGCACCCCTCTTCTGTGTCTGCAATCTGGCCTACTTGACTATTTCTGAATATAGGTTAAGTGCCCTTTCACAAGAGCAGTAGTCCCATGTTCAGAAATAACCTAATTTACTGGTGGCAGGCACAGAGCACTTCTGCATCTGCAATGTAATAGGCAAATTGACTGGTAGCTAAAATAGCTATTCTAAGCTCATCCTTATCCCACCACTTATAAAGAGAGAAATCAATGTTGATACTCTCAAGTAAGAGGGGAAATGAAGCCAGAAGAATTCAACAGTCGAGTTTTTTAATTTGTCCAACATTAAGTAAGGATGACACCACTCGATGACCTTATTACTAAGGCAGAATGGGATCGGCAATAAAGCAGCACAATTTTATGCTAGCAAATTTTCCTGGCCACTCATGGAGGAAAGCACTTTAATGCAGCTCTCTGGATGTACCCTGAAAGGCAGGACCACTTTCTAAACACATGTGATGGGCATGTACTTTAGAGGTAATTGTACCTCCCCTGAAAATGAGCTTAGATCCTAAGCAGCATGAAGTGCAGCATGGAGAACCAGTAAGGCACTGAACTAGAAAGCAGGAGATCATGACAGCTGAGTGATCTTGGATCAGTCGCTTTATCTCAGCCATGGGAAGAAGACAGAGGCAAGTCACTTCTGAAATATTGCTAAGAAAACTGCAGGAGTTAATAATGACTGGAAGGAACAAAAAAAAATGAAGTGCAATAATACTTTTTGCTTACAGAAACATGTCAGAGATTCAGAACTGTTTCTGATTTTTTATTTTGGGAGAAGTATATGGAAGGCATTAACCAGTAGTTGTTTTGCTGCTTTTATGGCCATTTCTGCCTGGGTATGAGCAGGGCAACACAGGGTTTCCTCAAAAACCTAAAAGTCACAATATAAATGACAAATGTATCATTGTTTAGTGGGTAACTGATATCAAGCTCCAATTAAACTCCATACATCCCCCACAACTACAATCAAGCTGCTACGTGGCTTTTTGATTAGCTCTCGGGGTCATTACTGTCTCTATCATCAACTTATAATATTGTACATCATTGTACATATGTATAATATAGTACATATACCACAGCACTCTCCTGTCATCAACCTGTAATAGGATTTGTGAATCCCAAGCAGACAAGAAGCATTGCTAAGAGGAACAGATTCCGGCCTCACTGCATCTTCTTTTCCCTCTCTTCTTAATGTTAAGTCCACTGTGATAAATTGGGCTTCCTGACTCTGAAAGAGGAATGAGAAAAGCCACCACCTCATATGCGCCTCAAAGAACGAGGAGATTTTCTGAAGGAATTACCGAGCCAGGAAGGTTTAATACCATTGATAGACAAACAAACACATTTTCCTTAAAGTGAATAAAGCCACAATATTGGTTTGAGTTTCTTAGATTGAAATCAGAAAAACTTCAAATGCTTTCTCTTCCTGAAGAAGTTGGGAGTCAGTATTCTGAGACTGCCATAAGCAGCCGGGGTACACCGATCACTGTCAGAGTGAGGGGTTTTTAAACTTAATTTCAAAGGCAGATTAATAGCTCAGACACTTTTGGAAATGAGGATATGAGGCATAATTTTACTGCACTGTAATAAACCTGGGACAATGGTCAAATTATGATGACCATTATTCCTATGCAAGTTCCATCTGCCAGGTTTAATGTGTCTGGCTGCTGAAAATGCCCCACATGAAAATAATGTGACTTTCCATATCGTGCCAAGCAATAATCATTATCACTCCCTCACACACAAATCTTTGCATTCTAAGCACTCCTCCAAATGGAGTGGAGAGAATTTCCTCCCATAAATTATCCAAATGCCATTAAAAAGGCATTTGAGGTAACAGTGACTTTTGTTCAGGAAGACTCTAGGAGTAGGAGGCAATGATTTGCAACCATTTCCACCTCCATCCTACCAAGTTTCCAAATCATAGGATGAAGATTCAGAACTGGAGAGTGAACAGGCCTTCGTTTGATGTTTCAAGCCACCCTAAGAGCTATATTAAAAATAACTTACAATAATAAATATTAGCAGGAGAATCAACATTCATGATCTGATAGAAAATTAGCACCACCCTCCACCTACAGGCAGTCATATAGAAAGAAAAAAAATTATAATTTCTCTTTCCATGTTCAACCCATACTAGCGAGGCTGTGAGGACATCTTTTTTATATATTTATTTTCACTTAGGCAAAACAATTCTGGCTCAAATTAATCTGCCTAAACAGTCATGCTGAACAGCTCATTGTTTGCCATTTAGGTGACATGGACATACTACATAGTATTTGTTTCAGAATATGAAATTTATTAAATTTATTATTATTATTAAATTTAATGTAACTATAATTAGAAACACTAGCTTCATACATTGAGTTCAATATTCAATATTCAAGCAACACTACATCCAAACCACAAATCGTCTCCATGGATTGATCTGTCTGACTAAATGCCATTCTGAATATGGATCTTGGTATCTGTTTAATTAAGTATTGCTTTCAAAGGATATTCTTTTCCTTTTCTTTATTTAAGCATACCATAGAGCTAACATGCATTTTATCACAATTTGAAATATTTGCCTCCCACAAACTGAAAGGATCAGCTTCCACTGGAGCTTACCCGTTTATTAATGATACATATATCTGATTCCTATTCAAACTCTGGTTTTATTGTTATTCTGGAGTCAGGTCAGCACTTAAGTAAATAACTTAAATGAGCCCTTGAAATATTTACCAGATATTGGAGCCAGGTTGTTAGTTGTGGAAACTCAGTGTGGGTACAGGAACATTGTGTATGATCTGAGATTTCCAGAGGAGGGGTTGGGTTTTGTTTTTTTTTAAGTAAGGGTATGGATTGATTATGATTTTAATCTGTTCAACATCCAGACTGTCACTGGATAGATGTGTGGTATAAATTTGGTAAATAAATAAATACATGCTATGCACTGAAGTATATATGGCTACCTATGGTAATACACTGTACAAAGAATAGATTTCAAAATACTACTAAATACAGTAGTGCTTTCATTGTCACCTTCCCCTTAAGATTGTATGGATAAAACTGTCACAGCACATTTAGGAATTGCAATTATCAAATGCAAGTTAGTTTAGCCCAGTGGTGAAATCCAAATTTATATAACTAATGGTTCTGTGGGCGTGGCTTGGTGGGTGTGGTGTGGCTTGCTGGGTGTGGCTTGGTGGGCATGGCAGGGGAAGGATACTGCAAAATCTCCATTCCCACCCCACTCCAGGGGAAGGATACTGCAAAATCCCCATTCCCTCCCCACTCTGGGGCCAGCCAGAGGTGGTATTTGCCGGTTCTCCAAACTACTCAAAATTTCCGCTACCGGTTCTCCGAACTACTCAAAATTTCTGCTACCGGTTCTCCAGAACCTGTCAGAACCTGCTGGATTTCACCCCTGGTTTAGCCAATAGTAGACATAAGCAGGCCTCCTGGAAACCAATGTCCTCCAGAGGTCTAAGGTCTGCAACTCCTCAAATTCTTCCTTCAGTAAAGCCAAAAGCTGGAAGTCTGGAATTTGTAGTTCTGTACATCTGGGAAGCAATCAGACTGGCTTAAATATTAATATGGATGATAAAGACTGATTATACTTTGCAAAACAGGGTTAAATGAAGCTTCTAGAATTAAGCTGCATTGTTTCTTCTAGCCCTATATCACAGGTGTCAAACTCAATCACATCACGTGACGTATCACGACGGTTTTTGCCTTTGTAGAGGTGGGATGGGCGTGGCCTGCGCATGATGCTTCCGGCTCATGGGCCGCCAATTTGACACCCCTGCACCCCTGGTGCAGCCTCCCAAACATAGAGGTTCCAAAAATTCTTTTCATGTTTAGAGCCCAAAGCAATACTCATATATGGCATTATTATGTTTATATAATATGGTGATTCATACAGTATTGTAATTCTTTTTCTCAGAATCACTCTATATTTTTAGTTATATTTCAGATATATTTCTAGGCAAAAGGAATTCCTTCAGTTGAATTTTCATCTATCATTCATAAACTTCCAAATATGTCATTCTAAAAGTACAAAGGGAAAGGTTTCAATACTTTGAATCAGTACCGTTTCCTTGTTAGATTTCCAAAAGCACCTGGAAAATGGAAAGTACCTAGAAAACCTTTTGTTTAGCATTTACAAGACTTTTCTTATGCTGGAATAGCAGTAGCAAGAGAGTGTTGCAAGAAAGAACTAAGGAATCATTATTCCTTTGCTCTAAGAAGCATTTAAAATTTGTAATTGGAGGCTCATTCAATTCAAATTCACAACTTAAGGGTTGTAGATTAGGTTTAATTAATTGAAACTAAAGAAGTCAAGGCACTTCTGGTCTTTGAGAGCACAGTGTTTGAAGAGAGCTATTTTGGGTCCATTTGAGCAAAACAAAGGTTTTGTATCTTTGTTTATGTGACAGGGTTAATTACAACCTATGCACTACATGCATTGCCAACTGTAACTAAGCATCCTAACTTTCACTACCTGATTGCAGAGAGAAGATAAACATAAATATTCTCTGGTGATTTCATTGATTTAATGTGTACGTCTATGTGGCTATCTCAGTGATAATAAAGAATCGATTCGTGATTGACTTACTTGGGGATGTTTTGTGACTTATAAGGACAGCGTATAGCCTTGCATTTCCTGATGTCCTGCCCTCTATGTACTAACTAGGACAAGCCTAGTTGCTTTAATTTCTTGAGATCAGCCAAGGTCAGATTTTGCCAGTGACTGAGGCTTCAGCAGTTCAGCTGCCCGATTCAGAATATATGGAATGCACTTTGCATTTAATAGGACAAATCTCATGAGAAGAATTGAATGGAAAATCAGAATATAATAGATAATAAATAGTCACACACACCCTCCCTTGACTCCATCATGCAATGTACCTGTTCCTGCTCCACCAGGCACTGTGACTAAGACAGTAATTTATTGCAGTGGAAAAGACCCACGGGGTGAAGGTTAAAACTTCAGAGAAGAAGATAAATGAAATGCTTTGGTAGATTATCCTTTCCTTAAAAACTGTATTTCTCACTTGTGGCCATTTTCAGCTTCTAGAGTTACAACAGAATGCAGAATTCCTTATTATCTGTCTGACCTATATTCATGGAGGTGCCTTTCCAAAACCATCACGGGATGCAAAGAACACTAATCTTTTTTACCAGCATCCATTTATACATGTTGACCAAGGTCAAAAAGTCTACTATTTTCTCCAGGATATGGTTTTATTTTATGTATACAAAATCTAGCCTGCAGATCTACAAGCTCTCATTGAGACCAGGCATTCAACAGAGGATGCATGACATTCTTGGAGCTCTCTGACCTTGCTTGTTTTCTTGCAGATGTTTCATCACCCAAACTAGGTAACATCATCACTAGCACTGATAATGTTACCTAGTTTGGGTAATGAAATGTCTGCAAGAAGACAAGCAAGCTCAGAGAGTACCAAGGACCACTCATGTCAACTCTGAACTACAAATATTTTCCTTTTGCATGATATTAGCAAGTATTCTGATGCCAGAGTAAGATACACAATAGAAACATTGCATGAAAGGTACTTAAAAATTGCTCTTTGCCGAGGGGTGGCTGCCTCAAAGGATAACCCCCTGCCCTTCGGGTGGGAAAGGACAGGGGAAATCTCTAAAGGCATCGGCTGAGCTATTGTGTCTGAATCAGCAGTGGGTTGCTCCTGGTTCGGCCCAGTTCTGCGAACTGGTAGCGGTGGCGGGAGGCTCCGCCCACACACCCGGGATGCTTCTGCGCATGTGAGTGCGAGCGTGAACTGGTAGCAACGGGTTTTAGAACCCACTACTGGTCTGAATGGTGTGCCATGTGGAGGCACCTATCAGGGAGAGTCATTTAAAATTAAAACCTCTTTGTGGTGCTGGGAATGCACAAATGAAGCCCTAGAACAGTGATGGCGAACCTATGGCATGCGTGCCACAGGTGGCACGTGGAGCCATATCAGAGGGCACGCGAGGCGTTGCCCTATGTCAGCTCCAGCACGCATGTGCGCGCTGGCCAGCTGATTTTTGGCCTTGGGGAAGGCCGTTTTGCCCTCCGGAGGCTTCAGGGAAGCTTCCTGAAGCCCCGGAATGCGAAAAACGGCCCAACGGGAAAACCGGAAGTTCGGAAAAACGCACTTCCGGTTTGCCATTGGGCTGTTTTTTGCACTCCGGAGGCTTCAGGGAAGCTTCCGGAAGCCCAGGAGTGCGAAAAACAGCCCAACGGGCAAACCGCGCAGGGGGCAGCATGGGGGGGTTGTGCGCATGCGTGGGGGGAGGGAATGGGTGTGGGCACGCGCGCACGCTAGCGTGCGCACGCACACCCCCTTTTGGCACGCGGACCAAAAAAGGTTCGCCATCACTGCCCTAGAAGAGGTATAAATATGTAGGAGGATAAATTAAAAAAAAGTGCAGCATCTTAAAAACTAAGTAGAATGTTAAGTTTTGAGCAGGTCAGTGTCTCCTTCTTGAGATCATATTTTAAGCTGGTACTGTCTTCTCCAAATGGAAGCAATTCATCAAGGGCATAGGTAGAATATATTAACTGGGTGAAATATTTTCCAGTTTATTCCTGACCATGAAAATATCAGCAATTAAATTTGGTTCTGCTTCATGTGATGTACTGAATATAAAGACAGAAGCCTGAACCATCACTCCTAAATTGTTGCAGGTTTACTTGCTTTGCCTGTTACCAAAATAGCTGGGGAGTATCATCAGGATTGTGGCCAAAATGAGAAAAAACAGTAGACATCTGGGAAATCCTGAAATTTGCAGAAGAACAACGCCATAAATCTAAGCCTGTAAAAAGAGAAATAAACCACTAGCATTTCTAAGATGTGTTAACAAGCACTTTTCAAGCTTTCGCAGAATCCTGGGTTGTTTCTTTTTTCTTTCTACCATTTTTTGCAAGTGCAGGATATGTTTTTCCCCCCAGATCAACCAAATGTTGATCCATTGGTTGTGACAGGAATTGACTGACTGGCTTGTTGCCTTAGCCTGATGTTGAGGTCTGAGAGAGAGTGACTGGCCCAAAGTCACCCACCCAGCTTTCATGCCTAAGGGAAGAGTAGAACTCACAGTCTAGCTTGGTACTTTACTCACTAAACCAAACTGGCTCTCTTTTCACAGGGGCCTGGGTGCCTATTGAAAATTAAGCAGAAATCCAGAAGAGGAATATAGTGGAGAACAAGGTCAGGTAGCAGGATTACAGGAGGAAAATATCCTGTAGTGTGACTTTAAGTTAAAGTATGTACTCCAGTGTTTGTGACTGAAATTTGGCAGTGACAAACTAAGTTGAAGTTTGGTGTCAGTGTAGTATATGACTAAAGATGAGAAAAAAGAGAAATGAAATTTAAAGAGACTTCAGGTAGGAGGGATTTCCCAAGAAGTAAGTAAGAAAGAAAATGAAACTGAGGTGGAAAATAGAATGAATAAATTGAAGTGAGAATATAGAAGGAAAGAAAGAGAAGAGCAAGCCACAGCATGATGGAAGTTTGACCAGAAAGACAAATGGAAGAAATTGGAAAGAAGCAGGAAAATTGGGTAGAAGAGACTGGAGTTTGAAAGAAGGAGAGCTTTAGAGGGGGAAAAAATCAAGGAAACAAAAAGGATTTAAAGAAAAGTGGTATTATTTTATTTATTAATCAAATTTATATGGCCACCCATCTCATTGAATGTCACTCTGGGTAGCATACAACAGTCCAAGAAAACAAAGAGCCCAGTGAGAGTGCTTCTCTCTAGAGCAGTTGGGAACAGAGTGCATTATTTTAATTCTTCCCAACCAAATTTTTCTTCCTGGCTATTCCCAGGAGAAGAAGCTGCTTGGGACGTAACTACTCACCTCTTGCAAGTTTCCAGAGGACTTACATGGGAGCTCTTGTACCCTAAATACATCCAAGTGCTTGGTTGCTTAGTGGCAGCTTTCCAGTGCAGCAGCTTTAAAAATTACTGGTTCTTCTTGGCAACACATTTCATTCATCCATCCATTCATTCAATTTCTATAACCACCCAGCTAAATCCAGTGACTCAATTATATAATATGCTTGGCCAGGGAGAAGTTATCTTGCCTTGAAACAGAAGTAAAAGAAAGGTCCTTCTCTTGGCCCTCTCACTCAGGGGTAATTTTTATTGTTGTTATTTACCTGCCCATAGAACTATCAATTCTGAAGGAGATCAATAGCCCAATAGCAAAAAGCAGGCCAAGTGTTAACAGGCTATTCTGAGAGGGAGTCTCTCAGATAAGCAAATCTTCACACAAATGAACTAATTGTCTCCTACAAACACCACTCCCGAGTCGACCTCTGTTCTTTAACTGTTCCCTTCTCCTGACAGCTCTGCGCATGCGCACATCGGGAACGGACTCCAGCTGTTCTTCAGCCCCACTTAACTCTGACTCCGAAGGTAGCTGATAACTGTCGGACTGCCCTGGCCCCATCTCTGCCTCCAACGCAGAGCACTCATCAGAGCCTTCCCCAGACTCCAGGACTGGCCCATGTTCCTCCCCAATCTCCTTACTGTCCGAGTCTGCCATCAGCTCCGCTGGCCGCTGGTGGGCCACAACAGTGGGAGAGAATTAATATTTTGATATATTATCTTGCTGCAGAATTTCATATCCCTGCTGGAATGACATAAAAGGTGTTAGAAGGATTAAAAGAGAAGCAAAAACTATTCATTCATAAAACTAAGTTTATACTTAAGGGCAGAATACACGAAATCATTCTACTGTGGCTATTAATATTGTTATCTCTGTTATCCATAACCAAAAGTGGTATTTAACCATGGCTGTTGAATTACAGGACATCATCTCCTATTGGACTATTAAGTTCCTAATTAATAATATTCTTCAGGCTTGCCATCATTAAAGCGGAAATCTCTTGCAAATCACACACATTGCCCAGTTTCACTGTGCATCTTCTTTCCTCATTAGCTCTGACATTCATCAGGAGACACAGAGAGAAAGTGTTAGTTCACAGTGCTTCAAATGCAAAAGTATCCCAAATGATAAGGTCACTAAGTCTGAACATAACAGAGGTGGAGAAATGAACAAATGCCAAAGCCCTGCCAGATTGGGATGATATTCTTCAGATATGTATTAGTGATTTTGCTGAGTACATCAATATTTCAATTTCTTCCATAGTGAAACTCAAGCTAATCAATAGAAGTTGCCTTGCTGTATATCTGAATCATAAGTAGTCCAAACGCTGCTTAACATATGTCATATGGATTACATTCTCTTCAATCCCAGTTGATGCAAAGATGGTCAACCCTGAAAGCTACACTAGGATGTATGAGATGTGTGTCTCAATGGACAACTGATAAAAAAATTAAAAAACAATGTATTGTATTTTTACTGAAACATATGATTCTAAATGAATGCCTTTGTAGATGATTTTGCAAAAGTCCAGCTGTGCATATAATTTAACTATTCCCTATATATCCTTAATGATGGTGCAGTAATTTCAGGATTGACTTACGTAAAAGCACTGTATTTGAAACAATATCAGGAAAATATTCCAATTATTTTTGTGTTATTTGATCTATGATGGTTCATTCGCACTTAGTATCATTCCATATATTATCCATTGATATTTCTGAATTTATCCCAAGTGAAAGGAAATCAAGTGTACATCTGCATCTTCATATACAAATAACTTGTACCTCCGCTTGATACAATCTTTCATAAGAGATGGAATGGAAGGAAGAAGAGAAACAAATATACAGACTGCCTATTTATGCCTGAGTTTAGATAATGCAGATTGATAACAAAACAATTGGCTCTCAAATCGGTATACTAAAAGGTGTTTGTAAAGTGGTATTTTACCTAAAACAGTTATGAGTGATTGCTATAACCATTGAAATTTTCAAAATCTAGTTGCTGCTCAGAAATGTTCAGAGAAATGTTTCTCTGAAATGGGGCAGAACAAAAACATCAAAGATACCTTGGGATTTATCCAAAATGTTAACAAGACACTCAGTTGCTAATTATGAAGTATTTAATTACAATTATATTGATTGTGTAAGTCTTTGTTTCAGTGCAGAGTCATGGAGGCAACTTTTTGCTGTAGTCATTGTTCTACAAAACTGGACAAATTGATTTAGACAGCGATCAACCTCTAAATAAATTAAATCAGTGATTTGGGGATACAAATAAGAAATGCTAGTGAACCACTTAATTGAAACTTATAAAGAAGTATCCTTATGCATTGGGACAAAATATTAAGAAAATTAAATTCAATTTAACATATTAACTGTTGTCAGATTATGTCTGACAACAAATGTGCTTCCAATCCCATATTCCCCTTTGATGTGATTTCCAAAAGAGAGAAGTAGCAATAAACTTCTGAACCATTTGCAACAAACTTCCTCCTTCATGGGTCCTTACTTCTTTCTATATGAAAGGCACTGGGGGGAAAAAAAGTTCAACCTATCTTCTATCTCCTACTTTTCCCCATTAAATAGCCCATGGCTTTATATGTGAGACCACTGTAGTATTATCTTAGCACAAACCAAAGGCAGCAATCCTTGTACAATGAATGTGGTTGCACTAAAACATCATCTTTCCTCCTCCATTCACATGCTATTTTACAAATCTTTAAGATTTCTCAAAAAGATAATGGATATAGCGACAGACAGATCATCAGCTACTGTATGTACAGAACATAGAGAAACAGATAGGCTCTGGGTTGGCAAAGCTGTGTGACAAGTCTTTATACGCTCTTCTTATGTATTCAACCTATATGCTGAATATATATAAGGGAAGCTGGACTGGACAAAAAGCCACACTGCTTGGATCCACCTATATACTATACCGACTCATTATGATATCCTAGATTCTTGGGAAGAACTCAAAGCTTATGAAGGCCAACATCAGCTAAAGAACTAGCTGTGATTTCACATTTTTTGCATATTTTAATAATAGTGTATTACATCTACAGTATATGCTGCCAACTCCCAGTGACACTGCACAATGCTGTGACATTATCCTGTAGTCACAAATGCAAAGGATCTGCAACAGTAGTGGGTTCTAAAACCTGTTGCTACTAGTTTGTGCACGCGCGCAACGCTTCTGCACATGCGCAGAAGCGTCCCAGATGGGTGGGCGGAGCCTCCCGCCGCCGCTACTGGTTCATAGAACCGGGCCAAATCGGGAGCAACCCACCGCTGATCTGCAAACTCTAGTTTTAAAAAAAATCAAGGTGCACAGTGAAAACAGCAGTAAAGAAAACATCAGTAAAATAAGAACCACAGGCAGAACTATCAGGCTTAGATAACAAAGATATCAAAGTGTTAGATAGCTTTGCCTTTTATGATCAATTAGTGTATCCAGAATAAGAGAAAATAATTGAGAAAAACACTGCATTCTAGCACTTAGTAGAACAGCCAAACAGATATTAAATACCATGATGTGAATACATCTACAAAGATCAGAATTATGCAAACTGGTATTCCCTGTGACACTCTTCAGAAGTGAAGGTTAGACTCTGAAGAGTCAGTATAGGAAGTGTATTATAATTTTGAACTTTGTTATTGGAGAAGACTCCTGAGCATACTGTGGACAAAATATATTTGAATATTAGTAGGTTGGAATGGTAGTTAGGCTGTTGGTTTGAGCTCCGAGCTTGGCAATTTGGTTGCAAACATTTTATTACCATTCAAGTGTTCTGTGTTCAAAATGCACTGACAATGTCTCTTCGAATGGTGACGAAACGTTTCCAACCAAATTGCCAAGCTCGGAGCTCAAACCAACAGCCTATACTGTGAACAGTCAAGAAATGGATCATTAAAAAAAATCAACCCAGAGTTCTCACTCCTAGCAAAAATAACCAGGCTCAAATTATTCTACTCCAGATACATTATTTGAAGACCTACCGCCTGAAAATAAGACAGGTCTTATTTTCTTTTGACCCCCGAAAAAATGGCTAGGGCTTCTTTTCGTGTGTGTGTGTGTTAGGGTTAGGCCCTGCCCAGCAGGAGCCCGCTGCCGGCCCACTTCTGCGGCCAGCTTGCATGCGTCATCCCAGCCTCCATTTTGCCATCAGAGCCTTCTGGAAAGCCCTATGCAGCTGAGAAACGGGCTCCACATTGACGTGCACATCGCCCTCTGGCTTCCGTTTTGCCTTCAGAGATCCGGAGGTCTCTTATCGGCTGCAGAGGGCTTTCTAGAAGGCCTTTGAAGGCAAAACGGAAGCCGGGGGTGCCACACACATCAATCTGGAGTCCGTTTCTCAGCTGCAGAGGGCTTTCTGGAAGGCTCTGATGGCGAAACGGAGGCCGGAGGTGACGCATGCGAGTGGCGGCAAGCGGCCACAGAGGAAGTGGGTTGCAGAAGAAGTGGCTGCAGAAGAACGGGCCATAGAAGAAGGCAAGGCAGGTGTGTGCGAGGCCTGGTAAGTAGGGCAGCTTACCCCCCCATCCCCACCCTAGCTTAATTTTTATCTCGCCCCACCCCATGTACCCCGGGGTGGGTGGGGTCTTAATTAGGGCTAATTTTGGGGGTAGGGCTTAATTTGAGCACATGCGTTCAAAATATGATAGGGCTTCTTTTCGGGGTCGGTCTTATTTTAGGAGAAACACGGTAGTTTTCTTGAGAAAGCTCTCAAGCTGGGAAAGGTAGATGAAAAGAGAAAAAGTGGAATACTGGGAGCATGGTGGTTAGATTCAGTTTTAGTGATAATGAGTGCACCACTGGAAAACCTGAAGCACCAGATTAGGGCAAATGGTCATGGAGAAAATCCATCTATGTAATTGCTAAGAGTTGACACTGATTTTATGATACATAATCAATCAACCTTATCATCAGCAAGAGCTTAGGACCGAATTTCTCAGTGTTCTGTGGAACTCATGAATTCTGCAGGAACATGATGAGATTGCTTGAGAGAAAAAGGTATTCATTCGAACACAGTTATTTAAAAAAAAATACTAGAGATTTTCTTCTTGATTATTGGATTTCTTTTTTCTTTTTCCACTAACAGATTTTGTGCCCTTGGTCACAATCTGGCCCTGTAGTTTTTAAGACCAATAGATATTCCCTGACTACATCCCTATTATACTTGAGCTAGAATTCTGTTTCTGCAATATCCTCTTCTCAGAAAAGAAAGAGTGAAAATAACAGTTCTATCTTTTTGTGGTTTCCTTTAGGATTTTGTCTTCTGCATAAAATAGCTGGTACATCTCAATTTTAATCTTCCTGAAAACACTTTTACAAATCTGAGCTATTTGAATTCTTGTTCGTTTGATACCTGTATCGTGATACCTCCTATGAATTTTTTCAAGGTTCGTATTTATACTATGTTCCAAAATAATCTGCCTGAAAGATTTTGCTCTGAGTTTTATAACTCGCAGGTGATTACTTAAACCAAAACTCAGCATATTACCAGAAATGTGTCTTCCTTGCCTGCATCACCTTTTGTTCTTTTGTAATTGTTGCGCCAAGAATTATTAGCCAATCTGTTCAAAGTAAGTAAAAGTTTCTTTAAGAAAGCAAACGATATATCCTCTAAGAAAGAGAATATTTCATTATTCATTGATTCATAGAAATTTTCTCCTTGGCTGCTTGCCTGGAAGGCTTCACATAGATCTGAATGTTATTTATCTTAATGGATCTGACACTTTCTCTCAAAAAGATTTCAGAGCATAAAGTTAGCAGATATGATAAACCTCACTGAATATTGGCCTTTCTTCTCCTAAAGCGGTTGAACTAGACCAGGGGTCTGCAACCTTAAACACTCAAAGAGCCATTTGGACCCGTTTCCCACCGAAAAGAAAAGGAGCGTTGGTCCTACCTGAACGCCTTTTCTCAGTGAGGGTTGCAGGATAGGCCAGGAATGGGTGGTGACTTCGTCCTTCTGCCTGGAGACTGAGTCATAATTTTTAGCCATGCCTCCATCTCCTCTGTCTCTGGCGTCGCCTCTGTCACTGACTCCAGTTATCGACGAAGGCGCAGCTGTAACAAGACAAACTTATCCAGAGGTTAAATGCCCTGACCCCACCCAGCCGAATCCAGACCCTGCGGTCATACAAGGGCGGGACTGGCCTATCCTGCAACCCTCACTGAGAAAAGGCGTTCAGGTAGGACCAATGCTCCTTCTCCAGTGAGGTTGCAGGATAGTCCAGGAATGGGACATACCAAAGCTGGCAGTCCTAAGGGCGGGCCTCCGTTGGGGCTGGATCGCCCGATTCCCGGAGAATCTG
>QLTV01004097.1:3666612-3679376 GCA_003457575.1 Thermophis baileyi
TAAGGAGGGAAGCAAAGGGACAGTTCCCTGGACACCGGATAGACACGTAAATCCGATAGGGATAGGAGCGAGGTGGGCGGCAGCTGAGATGGACCCAGGCTAGCCTGCTCCGTTGAAAAATCCCCCTAAGAAGCACAGTCGGCTGAGTGGGAAAAATTATTAGCGTGTCTGCGGGCGGCGACTGGGGCGGACCCAGGGTAGTCCAGGTAGATCCTATGCCAAAACCGGCTTTCAAGATCCCAATGCCGATTTTTTAAATTTTGTTCCGAAGAACACGAAGCCAAGGCAAGCCGGCTTGCGCCCGCCGGCAAAAGGCGCCAAATTCAAACCTGTACGATGTCCTGAGGTTGCAAGACAAATTTGAATGGAAATGACTCGTTTTCTGCCTAGAGGTGTTCAGCCACTAAGCGAAGCGTGTCTCTCTGGCGAGGACTGAGTCGATAACTGGAGTCAGTGACAGAGGCGACGCCAGAGAGAGAGGAGATGGAGGCGTGGCTAAAAATTATGACTCAGTCTCCAGGCAGAAGGACGAAGTCACCACCCATTCCTGGCCTATCCTGCAACCTCACTGGAGAATACCGGGAGCCACAAAACCTGGGTGGGCGTGGCCAACTTGACATCACTCACTTCCACCAGTCACATGACCCCCTAAATGTTTAAAATAAATAATCTTCACCTGAAAATAAAGGGCAATATCTGACCATCCGTTTAGACAAGTGGTAACTAGGAGAGGGCAAGCTATGAGCCATTGAATTTATCCCTAAAAGGACCATCACGATTCAAACTTGAAAGGGCAGATTGGTTGGAGGGTTAAATATAATGGCTGGAGAGCTGCAGAAGTGTTAGAGTTGTTGTCATCTTCGGTAAGATAAATTTAATTAATATAAGAACATGAAGGAATTGTAAGGTGATATAGAATTAATTTTTGTTTACCAGGCATTTGATATATTGGTATTGATCTTGCAGGTCTATATCCTTCAAGCTGCAATTTTCAAATGAGCAATTGGAAAAGTAAGTAAAATACCCAGGGCTTTAAGGAAATAGCAAAGCCATTTGATTGACTGATGACAACATCAAACAAGCAAAATTGTTCTTTGAAATAAGAGGTGCTATGGTTTGTTTGCGCTCTCTCTCTCTCTCTCTCTCTCTCTCTCTCTCTCTCTCTCTCTCTCTCTCTCTCTGTGTGTGTGTGTGTGTGTGTGTGTGTGTGTGTGTGTGAGAGGGAGAGAGAGAGAGAGAGAGAGAGAGAGAGAGAGAGAGAGAGAGAGAGAGAGAGAGAGAGAGAGAGAGAGAGAGAGAGAGTTTTAAAAGGACTGCTTGTGCATTTGGGGTTTTTTTTTTATTTTGCTTATCTGTGATTCTAGCTAAGGATATTTAATAGTTTTAATCTTTGCAAGTTTTATTTCTCTTCACCACTACACAGTTTGGCTGTATAAAATGGGATCTGTTTTACATATTTAATGACCCACATAAGTGTCAGTTTTTTTAGATAATAGGATGCTACAGATGGCTTGCAGTAACTCTTCCCTGCTTCTAAAATCTCGTATGAAAGATCGTGGATGTACTAGTCACCAAGGTGACCTCGAATCTAATGTAGGTTAAAACCATAGTCCTTACTCCATACTCTTTCAGTCTAAACTTTATCTTACTGTATAATGTCTATTCTAAAAAAACTATTATATTTATGTGTATAGTACCTGAAATCTCAGACATTATACTATTTCTTAAGGAATTCATAGTATACTAGACTTAGTGTACACTTTGGGAGAGGGGGGATTGGTGAAGAGAGGAGAAACATTAGCTATTTGCCTTCAGGATTTCTAATCCTTTTGTGTGCCTGCCTTTTTTTAACAGCGCCCTTCCCTTCTTTCAGTTTTAAAATGATTTATCTTAAACTGCTATAGCTATATATGAAATTCACTGAAAAGGGCAACCGGATTTGGGGAAAATGTTCCAGTATGATTGGCATTGATTCAACTCCAATACCATCCTTCAAATAGGATCACATGGGCAACAAGTATGTGTTCAGACAACACATATGTGACATAAGTATGGTGTCTCTAATACAATGATGCTGTAAGTTCAGGCACAGAATATTTATGAAATATAGAACCTTGTCCTTTTACAAAAAAAGGGGATAAGCAGTGAATTGCATTACCACTTCTTCCTATTGTGACAGTTTACAGAACATTTTGGAACAATTTGTTTTTAGACGCTAGTAGGCATTTCAAATTGTTTAGCTATTTTAGCAGCAGTACAATTCAACTGTACAGTTGAAATTGCCTAAATTTAGTTTTTAAGATGGACTTTTAGCTAACAAGTTCTTATAGAATTTAGGTTAACAGTGAAGAGCTTTCATTTATTCCTCTCTTAGACAATCTCAAAGTTGATAAACATATGATTCAGGGTAAAATAATTCTGTTTCATAATAATTATATACTGCAAATCCTGCTATATGAATCTCCAGGATTATAGCAACATCTCTATCATATTTAAACTATAAAATATGTGACTGTTATAGATTTTCAACTACTTGTATCTTATTTTTCAGACAATTGTGATTAAGAACAGTATATTCATTACATACATAAATAATCTGATAATATTAATGCAAACCCTGTGCAAATATTATAAATATTATTAAGTATAAGATTAATGTATTCACTGTGTCCACATTATTCACATTTTGCTTCTCTTGTATCAGTGCAAATTAAAAGTAAAACAATGTCAGCCTCATGGGTTAAATGTCATCAGCTTTGAACCACTGGGTTTTTAAAAGAATAGATTTCAAAACATAATTCTACATCAAATAGCCTATTCTATTGTGGGGGGGGGAGGGGTGTTGACTGAGAAAAAATGTTTTGTTCCCTTAGAATAACTTACTCTATCTGGTAATCTTTAGATCTGTTCAGACAAAAATTCCAGCCAAATTTTCTTATCTCAAGCAGAGGTGGGTTCCTGCCAGTTCGGACCGGTTCTTTAGAACCGGTAGCAGGAATTTCCCCCTGCTCGCCGAACCGGCAGCGATGGCCGGCTGGACATGCCCCTGAACCAGCTCTCTCAGCGGCGCCTATGGCGGCGCCATCTTGTTTTTTGCTTTTGTGCACGCGCAGAATCTGTTTTTTGCTTCTGCGCATGCGCAGAAGCTGGATTTTCAGCTGTGCATGTGCGCGCCCACGTGGCGTGGGAGGAAGCGAACCAGCAGCGAGGTAAGTTAGAACCCACCCCTGACCACAAGGTGTGTGTGTGTGTGTGTATGAAGAAGAGAGGAGGGAAATTCAGTGAGTGAAAACAGGCCCCATTATATTGAACATCACAGAATCCTTTTCATAATTGATATACAAATTAATATGCAATTTATTTAGGGTTTTTAAAGTCAAATTTATATAGCTGCCCATCTCACACAAGGTAACTCTTGGCATCATGAAATAAATCAACTATTAAAACTGCTAAAAAACAATTAAAATAATTAAATTATTAACGTAAGTTAAAAAGAAAATTGCAAGGAGGTTAAATTAAGAGGTTATATGGGGCACAATCAGAGTGTGGGCTTTCTGCTGTCAAAGAATCCCAAGGCCTGATGAAGAAACTGTGTTTTGAGGGCTTTCCAAAAGGCCATAAGGGTTGAGTTAACTTTACCTCAGGGTAGATGATGTTCCAGAGAGATATATCATAGCAGTAAAGCTAATCTCTTGGATCCCATTAGGTAGAACTCCTTAACAGACAGTTCCTGCAACATACCTCTCCTGCGGTACCTGATAGGATGGGTAGGTCAATCAGGAAGAGGTGGTTTCTCAGATAACCCATCAATGTCATAAAAGGATTATGGGGTCCTGATCATGAAATAACAAAGCTAGTTACATTATTCATCACTTCACCCAACAGTCTTATGTTTTTATAAGACACCCGGAGATGTTTGTAAGCTGCTCAGAGTCATCGCTAGATGAGATAGGTTGCATGCAAATTTAATAAATAAATAAATAAATAAATAAATAAATAAATAAATAAATAAATAAATAAATAAATAAATAAATAAATAAATAAATCTTTAGCGTTCTTCAAATGCTCTTTTCCATTGCTCCAAGTGCTGTTTTTATAAGACCCAATTCATTCACTAATAGATCTCTTCTTGCCTAAATTATGGTTAAAATCTGATTTGAGTGGATGTAAAATTGCAGATCTCTTTTAGTAAATTCCACCAATATAAGTAGAAACTAATTTCATAACCAAAAGAGTATAATAAAAATTACACATATAAACTACATGGCATAGCAATTTTGGTCATAAATTTTAACTCAAAATAATAGAAGTGCATTCAGGTTTCAATAATATTATTCTTTCCCGAACTATATGAAAACTTTGCTACTGGCCACCCATGATTAAAATAAAATAAGGAATGATCTTCTATTTTAAATGGACTTAAACTAATTCTTAATAAGACCAAGTATTGGGAAAAGATCATTCTAATGCATTATGAAATTGTGCATTTGATAGATTGTTTTCTAACTGATTTTTTTAAAAATCAGGCTAAATAATGCATAGAAACAAAACTGTTGCATATGTTCAGGGGTGGGTTCTAACTTACCTCGCTGCCGGTTCGCTTCCTCCCGCGCCACGTGGCCGCGCCTTGTGGCCACACGTGCGCATGCGCAGTGCAAAAAAGCCAAAAACAAGATGGCGACGCATGCGCAGTGCCGGAAACTCGGCTTCTGCGCATGCGCAGAAGAATTTTTTTTTAAAAAAATTAAAAAAAATTAAAAAAAAAAAGATGACGGCGCCCACAGACCGGCACCGACCGAACCGGATCTGTGATGTCATCGTGACGTCACCAGCAGGTCGCTACCGGTTCGGGCGAACCAGTCCGAACCAGGAGGAACCCACCTCTGCATATGTTTGAAACAATGTGGAACACATTCTGATTTCTCAGCAGTGAGTTTTCTGCTTTTCCTGGTCAAGTTATGCTTCATCTCCTAATACATTAAGCAGCTGTTCCCTCATAATTAAAAGGCTGGTTTCTGGGTCTACTACAGGGCCTAAGTGAAGTTCACAGTCATTCAATAAAGAAAATGGAAAGTTACAGATAGTCAAGCTGTTTTAGCAGATTCCAAAAAGCCTCTTTAAATAAAGAGAAATAAAAAAATAACTCCTGCAAAAACCTCCATATGAAGGAAGGGTGTAATTCATTACTTAAGATCAGGCAGGAATTTGAATCTGTTTGGAAGCCATATTCACAGCCATGTTTGCAAAGTTTTCAAGCCCCAGATCTGGTGGTAATCAGCTTATTGTAAGATAATTTTCATTGTCCCACCTAAAAGTTGTAGCAATCTGAGAGTTAAAACCTGGGAGCCAAAACTTAGTAAGTTCAGAAATCAGTTATGGTTCAGCTACTAAAACCATCAAACTCTTCAGACTAACTTGGACATTAATGGCCACAGTTCAGCCCTTTAAGGCCCTCATACATCCTGTTACATTCAATAGTGGAAGAAATAATATGTCTTGGGCAGAAACAGAAGAAGAAGGCAAACCGTCTTCCACAAAAATATTCAGAAGCTAACCTCTGTGATATTTTTTCCCTTCCAGAGCTTCTTCACTTCCCACTACTATATTGGCTGCAACGGAACCATACTGCATCATTAGGACATTCAGAAAGAAAGAAAATTCAGAGGCTCCTGAAGCTAGAAATATTTTTTCAGCTCATATTTTAATCCATGTCTAAAGAATACAGAGACTTTCTCTCTTCTATCGCAATGCAGACTTCCAGCTCCACTCTTTTCTTTTGCTATAATTTCTATTCTTAACAAAATCATTTTAACTGGTAGACACTGGGTTTTATTCACTTGTTCTGACCTCAAAGCTCATTAACCTGCAGCAACCACTTGCCTGGATGGATTAGCCCAGAACAGTTTTAGCCATGCCAGAGTAAACATCTCTCAAATTAAACTCTGAAGATATGGTTGGTAAAGTGCCTGGGCAGGGAAGTGCAGCAAGCCGATGCAAATATTTCCAAACAGAAAGGTAAGAATTTATGAGTACCCTGCATTATCCAAGACTGGAGACAGATTAGGCTATAAAACCAGGAACAAATGGCAAGCTCTGAGAAGTAAACAGATTGCATCCACAGATAGGGAAAGTCTACATTTGCCAAACCACAGAAAACCCAGACAGTCATTCCTAGATGCTACACTGGTAGCCCTTGCTTAGTAGCTGCTTCAGACAGCTACTGTTCACAGTTACAACAGTGATAGAAAACCCAGACAGTCATTCCTAGATGCTACACTGGTAGCCCTTGCTTAGTAGCTGCTTCAGACAGCTACTGTTCACAGTTACAACAGTGATAGAAAAGTAACTGTGACCAATGCCCACATTTACACCTTTCAGAGTTCTATAAAACAAAACAAAAACCTGTAAGCACAGTCATGGTCATATAATTTTTCACGTAGAGACTCCAACCAAGTTGCCAGTCCAATTATGTTCACTAAAAGAAGACTACTTGTAGCGTAAACACCATGAGAGCTTTCTTCCCTACTGCTACAATCAAGCACAATGCACAGGTCATAATACTTTGGGACCATTTCAGTCCCTGCTCTCTCATTTCAGCCATCTTCTGACAATGGCAGCATTCCAAAAGGGATGCCTGGATACCAATTGATTTCTTAAGTTCCAGGCCCAGCTGCTAACTCCTCTAGATAGACCAGACGAGAAAAGCAAATCACATGAAGGCTAAAATTAATTTTATCGAGATTGATCATAACAGAATCTTGCAAGTTTGATTGTGCTGTCCCTTCTGCTCCTCTTTCTTATATTTCAGTGAATTAGTGAGACATCTGCCCAAGTCATGCCACTGTTATAAAGTTGTTCTAGACTTTAGAAATGTTTTAGCCCTTTCAGCTTAGGTAACAGTTCCTGCATATCTCCATCAAGGTGATTTCCTTACTCTCTGCATCAGTTGCTTGGGAGAGTGGGACTGAATGATTAAGAGTTAAACAATAGCATTTCCTAGAAACAATACTGTTGATGGCATAAAGGAAAGAAAATGAAAGGAAAGGAACATTATTTAGAACTGGCCATGAAATAACTCACAAGAGTACTATATTGCTAAAGTATATTATAAAATTTCTTAATTGTGTTGGCAGGATTGTAAGCCAATTACATATTATAATCTTTAATGGCAATAGCCAATTAATCATTTCACAATTTAATCCTAATGTTGGTTTATTGTCCTCTTTTCCCAAGATACATGAATTGAAGAAACAGAAGGAATGGATGCTATTCCTGTTGTTAGCTACTAGCTAGCTTCATTAGTAAAAGAGTAGAATTCTAAATATATCTTACTGTGGATCCGTTATATTAAATTAATTATATTAAATTAATTTGGCAAAAAAAAATGTAACACTGTAATTCTTTCAAAATTTCTGTGATCAAGGATGCCCATCAGATTAAGGATGAATTCAGCAGAAGACACAATCAAGTTGTGATCTTGAAAATTTTTAAACATGCTAACCAGTGTCTGGCCTTAATACTTAGAGAGACCAGTATTCAATACCAGTAGGTATTGGAGCAGTAGGAGATCTCCAAAGCAACGGACTAGAATACCAATTGAAAAACAATCCGAGAAACAAGCAGTGGTAAGCCATGGCTATACTCTTACCAAGAAAGCAAGGTGAATATGTTCATTATTCACCAAAAGTCTATATCAATTCAAGGGAGACTTCACTTTTATTCATCATAGGTTACCATTTTTATCTATATGCTTTTGCTAATTAACTCTTGGTATTCAATTAAATAATGATGCTGATATTCAATTTAAAAACAAGGAGAGAAAAACTATTGTTATTTGACTATGGAAAAGGATGGGGAGGATTCATCTCCCATACAATCAGTCTCTGGTACTTTGATTCCTTCCAACCTAGAAAAGGAATTATGTTTCAAGACTTCTACAGATTAAGAAGATTCCCTCCCATGCCAAAGCCTGCTTCTCAGGGAAGGCAGGACCACAAGCAGGATTATATGGGTCAGTCTAGGAAATATATTCCCTGCTAATACTTCTGCCCATTTTACATGGTTTATCTGTCCAAGATCTTGAATGCTTCTGCCCTATCTATATCGATCTTTACCAAACCTTATCAGATGTACCTCAGCTTTACTATTATTATAATGTACCATTAAGATGCTATTTCATTTGTTGGGATACCCAGTGAGAGATGTATGAAATTCCACTTAAGTACTATCCATGTCCAGAAGAAGACACAGCCAAGCCTCCTGCTCAATCCTTCCTACTTCAATTTATTGTCCAAAAAACATCTCAGTTCATTCACATCTCAGTTCATTCAAGCAAACATTCATCTTGATCAGACAATATCAACATACGTAAAGTGAAACTTCAAAAGCCAGTCTTAGAACTTGTAATGGTGTGATTCTTCTTGATGTTTTGTTTTTTTATATATCTATTATTGCTTTACAAAGTATGATTTTTTATTTATTGTTGCCTCCTGGTACTTTCTGTCCCCTGTGCTCCAACAAAAGGTTATGGAATAAAAATGTTTTAAATAAACAGCTTATCCTTTATTTACTGTCGATCCTATACATCTTTTCCAAGCTTCCTATCCCCTAGCAAGCATTTTGCACATTGTTATAGATGTTGCAAAGTGAGGCTAAAAATAGTAACCATTGGCACAGCGTAAAAAGTGTTTCATGATATTTAATGGAAGCTGAGGTCTCTGAGATAATGCAGTATCTAATCTTATCTTTCTGTAATAAAGATATAAATATGATAACCCCTTTAAAAAAGAGCTACATGATGGGCAGGCAAATCTACATCATGAAAGTATTTCTAAAATTTAACTCTGGCTGTTTAGTTATTTGCTCTCCTCAAAACCTTTGTTACATGTTTGGAGAAAGAATAGAATAGAATAGAATAGAATAGAATAGAATAGAATAGAATAGAATAGAATAGAATAGAATTTTTTATTGGCCAAGTGTGATTGGACACACAAGGAATTTGTCTTGGTGCATATGCTCTCAGTGTACAGGGACATCCCTCTTATCAATCTGTGTAAAATGCAAATGCTATTCCATTGGTCAGACTATCATGACAGTTTGCCAAATATCCCAAATTATTTTAGCATCAAAACTACGATCCCAGAATTGTAATCTGCAACACTGTGACTCTCAGCAGTTTTATAAACCATCACCTGAAAGCCAAGAAGCTCATTAAATGAATCATTAGATGCCACTTTTAAAATGATAAAAGCAGACAGCTCTGAATTTGAAAAGCAAGGTCATGGGCATCCACATCTCTGGCAAATGATGAAAGCTTGATTTTTTTTTAGCGCCGAGGGCAACTATAAACTGACATAACATTAAAAGACATTAAAGCTGCAGCCAGCCTTCAAACCTATGGTTATCAAAAATGCAACCAGTCCCATATTTGCTAGTTACAGAGATCAAATGATACAACTCAAATGCTGTTTGACAAATATGCAGGAAACAATTGCATTCTAACATAACAAAAAACACGAAGTGGCAGAGGAAATTAAAGAATACTTATGATTTTAGCTTATGATCATTATGTGGCAGAACTGTGTGTGTGGCTTACTTTGTAGAACAAAGAGATAGCAGAACAAAACAAATGTTTCAAATGCAAAAGAACGATGCGGTCTCATTCCTAAAACTAAACTAACAGTAGCTAAAGCTGGAATGGCCCTATGGAAATAGATCATTTCCAAAATGCTGCTTCTTATTTTTCAGCAATGAATTAAGAATTTGACTCAACTTTTGAAACCCTTCTTGCTGTTCCCCAGCGACTAGGGAGGCTAAGAAAAAAAAGGAAAGTACTTTATCCAGCATTCCTGCTTTGTCAATGGCTGGGCTCACATGTAGGCCGGACATGTCTGATTGTCTGACTTTAAGTTTTTAAACAGAAGATTAGAGAGGAGGAGGAGAACGAGGAGGAGGAGAAGGAGGGGGAGGAGGAAGAAGAAGAGGAAGAGGAAAGGGGGAGAATTTGACACACTGCACAGAAAGCATCGGCTTGTTATTAACTTTTTAAAAAGAATGCTTCTATATTTTATACAGGTCCTGTAAGTATTCTTTTTTTTTTTTAACAGGACATATCTACTACAGTAGTTATTTTGTAATATTTAATATTCAAGGAAATATTAGCTGCCCAGAGTTGATGAATGGCCATAGAAATTGAATAGATAAATAAATAAATAAAATCCCCAAATTGTCATTTTGTACGAGGGCTGTCAATAACCTCACAAAATTCTGGTTATGCCTAGTGACATAAAATATTACTTGTCATAGTGACAAGCTACCATGTGTTTATGTCTGGTTGATTTCAGTTTAATATGATGTTAGAACCTACCGAGATCGGTTTTCTACATATTTATTTGTGAATTTAGAATTAAATCAGAACCTCAAAACATAGACCAGAGGATCTGCGTGTGGCTCAAATGACAACAGCCACATTGTACTGTAAGCTCCACTGTTTATTGGCACGCATCATTACCTCACATACACACAGAGGTGGGTTCCTGCCGGTTCGGACTGGTTCTTTAGAACCGGTAGCGGGAATTAACCCCTGCTCACCGAACCGGCAGCGATGGCCGGCTGGACACGCCCCTGTACCGGCTCTCTCGGCGGCGCCATAGGCGGCGCCATCTTGTTTTTCACTTCTGCACACATGCAGAAGCTGTTTTTTGCTTCTGCGCATAAGCTGGATTTTCAACACTGCGCATGCGTGCGCATGCGCACCCACACAGCGCGGGAGGAAGCGAACCGGCAGTGAGGTAAGTCAGAACCCATCCCTGCATACACATATACAAAAGTGGCAGAGCTGCCATGATAAAAGCAGACCACTTTCATTCATTTGATGAAAGCATGAGATTCTGAAGATGCCTATGATGGTAGCATAATCTTCAACCCATGATAGTTGAGGCAAAGTTTAAACCCAGTTAGTCACAACTCTCCTTTAAATTTTGCCTGGGATTCTGTCTGGTTACTAATTCACCTATTAAAAATCCAAGAACCTTTAATCAGCGTGCATGAAGTGCGCAATTTGCTTTTGATATTCTTGCTTCCTTTCCACTACCTTCTCCAGACAATTTCCAGTTGAGGGCAGCAGGGGACTGAGTCGCTGCCTTGTTACAGGCTGGAAGAAGAAAAGCTTCAAAGGAGCAAAACATCAGCCTCCTTGCCAACTAACTCTAAAGCTTTGCCCCTTGGCTGACTGGCATTAGTCTCCCCCACACATATACAACTTGCTACTTCTATATATTCCTCCTCACTCTTCCCACACTGCCCACTGTTTAAATTACATGTTTGTGTGTTTGTGTCTGCATCTGCATATCAGTTTCATTTCAAGGAGGGCTTTAAAAAAATGCATATTAAAGCTCTTGTTCTCATTATTTATGTTATTTTGCTTTTCCCTCTAATTATTGCTTCATTGGATTCTAACTGATATTGTTAAATTATTTTGTTTTTAAATATTGGAAGTGGGCAGGAGTGGCCAAGCTAACCAAATGTCTACATGAGTAACACCGCTTGTGATTAAATCAATCCTTTCTCTGAATGGGTCTGAACTCATTTTATCTGGATTGGAAAGGATGAATTTATTGGCAACAAAAATATATAAATTACCAAACCGGTTGCTAAAGCATGCTTGTCCAAAAGAATTTAGCATTCATATTTGGGCTGCTGTATAGTTGATTTGATTTTTCTTTCATATATTCTTTTTAAGGAAAGAAAAGACACACAAAAAAGTGCATTCTACTGTATATTGTAGATTAGCATTAAAAAAACGAGGGTTTTGCTTAGGAGAGCAACCAGGGATAGGAATATATTTTTGTCCCTTCATTCTTCTCAGTAAGGCAAACCTTTGCCCTATTGAAAATATGCAAACAGCCACATGTAATTTAGAAGGTAAAGTACTAGCCACTTTTAGTCATCTGCCTCCTTATCCAAAAAGGATACTGTATTATTGATACATTCCCAAATCTCTCATGCTAGGCTTCAAGTTTCCCTACCTAAGAAAGCAGCTCAAGGGTAATTCTGTTCACCTTTTCAAATCAAGAAGCATAGTTTCCAAGGACAGCCAAAAAAATTTAGCACTTGAGGCAAAAAAAAAAATCACTCAGGCCCAAGCCTTGTAATAAGACAGTATCTGTTGCTATTTTACAATACCCAGACTTTGCTATTTGATGTAGCTTTACATTCTACCCACTGACATCTATTTGGTCTATTCTATTCTACCCACTGACATCTATTTGGCCTTTTTCTTGTCCTGGGTATTCGACAAGGCATTTGCTTCTGTGGCTTAATATTGTACCTCCATACTTGTGACTAGGCATACAGACGGGAGGTTGAACAACTAACCTTGTGGTGTGACCGGAACAACCTGAATACACTCAAAACCGTAGAAATGGTGGTAGACTTTAGGAGAAACCCGCCCATACTTCCACCTCTTACAATACTAGAAAACACAGTATCAACAGTAGAGACCTTCAAATTTCTAGGTTCTACCATATCGCAAGATCTAAAATGGACACCTAACATCAAAAACGTCATCAAAAAAGCACAACAAAGAATGTTCTTTCTGCGCCAACTCAGAAAGCTCAAACTGCCCAAGGAGCTGCTGATACAGTTCTACAGAGGAATTATTGAGTCTGTCATCTGCACCTCTATAACTGTCTGGTTTGGTTCTGCAACCCAACAAGACAGACACAGACTTCAGAGGATAATTAGAACTGCAGAAAAAACAATTG
>QLTV01004097.1:3701871-3732436 GCA_003457575.1 Thermophis baileyi
TGATCTCTTCCAATTCTATGATTCCATAGTTTTCACTCATCAAAATATCCTGAAACTATAGGCTTTCATCAATGTGCCTTGTGATACATGTGCACGATCACAACCAACATGGCATTCATTTTCTCAAAGTGTCATACTACACTCTCAGCATTTAAAATGTGTCCACTAACCACAGAGTGTGATGTGATGTGGAAACAGTGTACATAAATAAATCTAATACAAGGTGTTTTCAATTGCCATTCACAGAGTGGTCAAAATCTGATGCAGTATAGGGCTTAGCAATGCACCAGCACCAGAGACTAGCCATGCTGCAGCTAAGCAACTACATTCGGGGGGGGGGGGGACAAGCAAATTTAAAACAGTTCAATAAGCAGAATTTTTAATTAAGTTTCCAAAGGACACTATTATATCTTTTTATTCCTTTTAGGGCAGTTGAATGACACTGAATACAAACATATCACTCAATGCCATCTTAATAGCCAACAAACAAGTGAGCTGAGCTGTCTTGTTGGTAAAATAGTATCTGCAGTTGAGACAAAGAGGTTTAAATTCTTCAGCTTATGAAAGGTCAAGTGTTAGAAATGTAAACCCAGGGAGGTTGCATTTCATGGAACACAGAAGCATAATGAACTGATCAATATGTGAGCAAAAAGGAACACAATTTGATCTGTAGTTGAAGATGATTCCTAATTCAGCAGTCTCTGACAAATACATACATTATAAAGTTTGGCTTTACCTTCTTCAAAATACTATCATCTTCTCAGCTAAATTCCTGGATATATTAATTAAATTAGAAATAATTGCTAACTATTAACTCAGCCTTATATACAACAGAATCTGGAATTTCCAATATGGTACCCAATGTGCTCAGGGGTACCTTCTTTGGTGCCCATCAGCCATTTATTCCCTATTCCTCTTTTGAGATTTTTAAAAATGCATTCACAATGTAGAAAGGAACTGACATGTTGAAAAGCAAAACACCAGCTTTCAAAATTATATTTATTCCCAAATGTCCTTGGATGACATAGAACCATATATTCATTTTTAGGGGAAAAGTGCTGACTGACTGATTGGGAATTCCTGATATAAAGTGTGTGTGTGTGTGTGTGTGTGTGTGGGTGTGGGTGTGTCTGTGTCTGTGTCTGTGTGTGTCTGTGTGTGTCTGTGTGTGTCTGTATGTCTGTGTGTCTGTGTGTGTGTCTGTGTTTATACAGTGTACCAAAAGCCAGGCTTCATAGATAATTTATGATATAAATTCAATTAAATTTGTTTGAATTGGTTGCCATTTTAACAATTCCTTACTTGAACATTTCTAAATACAGTAACATTCTCTCTGAAAAAAGTAATTGATAAACATATTGTGATTGATCTATCAGGCCTGACTTTTAATACATCCTGGGTGTGGGTGTGAGAGTTTGTGTAGGTATGTATGTCGATATGTCTCCCCATGTATCTATCCAAGTTTGGAGCATAATAGATCATACGAGAATCCCTTGCTCCTGCGTTTGCCATTCCAAAGTAACAATATTTGGTGGAGTAGAGTCCATAGTACCTATCACCACCCATAGAAAAATTGGCATTATTTTTTTTAAACACTTTTCTTTTCAAATTGCTATAGAAAACAATACATGCCACAGTTAAGCAGGTTTTAAGACCAATTCTGATCTGCCTGTAGAAACAGCTACCAGATTCATCCCCAAAAAAGTGTCCTTTCATTTCAACACAGACCAAAATATTCTTCTCTAGTCATTAAAAAAAAAAAAGCTCCACCACATTTGGCAATGTGTCTGAAAAAAGAATGGTTTCTATATTGAGATCACACAGGGAAAACATTACATTGTAACCTGTAAACTAATTTCTCCTGTCAAGCTGTTTAAAGCAGTTCAAAAAAAAAAAAAGATTCAAACATAGATTCTGAGTACGGTAAACAGATTTCCTGCAAGTGAGAAAGGGTTCAGCTACCGAATCTTAGAAACTAAAAGCTTCGTTCTCATTAATCAGGGACTATGTTCAGGTGAAGTTTCCTTGTTGCCTTTGTTCCTTTTTCTAACATCTTGTTGATGTAATGTAGAATGTGCTAAATACTTATTTCATACCACAAAAATGTCAATCTGTTCTCGCTCTGCAATGTTTTGAAAATATCCATTTCTGTTCCTACACTCAGAAAATTCCATCACATTCCCATAGCAAGGAACTTTTCAGCAGACTTACACCTATCCATCAGCTAGGCATCAGTCTTTTTTTTTTCTTCATGCCTAAAACTACTGCCAGTCCATGGTCAAGTGCTTAACTAAATCTCCCACAGCTTTATCTTTCATTCAGCTAATTTCATGAGAGAGAGAGAGAGAGAGAGAGAGAGAGAGAGAGAGAGAGAGAGAGAGAGAGAGAGAATGTGTTACCTATTGTATTGACTTTGAACTCTCCATGTCTCAACGAATTTTTTAAAAAATGCGATATGTTAGAATATACAAAACAGCATGGAAAACAATAAAAATGCCTTCTTTTGTTTTGAATGTGCAACAATTCAAACAATCATTTTAGTTCAGATATTTTCCAACTTAGAACATTTTGCAACCCTTTATTTTGTATTTCATTTCAGCTGTGATTTTAAATATATTCCTGTATTTTGTTTTTGGTTTTTTTCCTGTTAGGAGTTGAAGCACTCTTTTTGGATAGAAAAACAAAACAGAACCCAAATAATGGAACATTTCACATGGTTATTGTTATTTGTAACTAGTGCTAGGAATAAATCTAGTTAATGAAAGAATAAAAGATACAATAGACCAGTGATGGCGAACCTTTTTTTGCTCGGGTGCCAAAAGGGCGCGCGCGCACGCGATAGCATTCACACGCATGCCAACACCCATAATGCAATGCCCTCCCCCCGTGCATGAGCGCACAAACCCCCCTCGCTGCCCCCCGCGCATGCGTGCAGGCCTCACTGAAGCCTCCGGACTTCCGGTAGGCCCGTTGGGCCATTTTTCGCCCCTCCCCAGGCTTCAGGAAAGCCTCCGGAGCCTGTGGATGGCGAAAAACGGCCCCAACGGGCCTACTGGAAGTTCGGAAATGAATTTCCGGTAGGCCCGTTTTCGCCATCCACAGGCTCCGGAAGCTTTCCTGAAGCCTGGGGAGGGCGAAAATGGCCTCCCCCCACCCTCCGGAAGGCCGAAAATCAACTGGCCAGCGCGCACATGCACGCTGGAGTTGACATAGAGCAATGCCTTGCGTGCCCTCAGATATGGCTCCGCATGCCACCTGTGGCACGCGTGCCATAGGTTCGCCATCACGGCAATAGACTATCAGATCTGGTGTCTGGGGTTTTGTTGTTGTTGTTGTTGTTGTTTTGGTTAAATGTTGACAAAGATCCAATACTCAAAGAATATATTTAGCTGCCAGCTAACAGAATATGGCTAGTGAGAGTTCTGTTACAGAAGCCTAACACAATGAACAATTATTTCTATTGTGATGGACTAGCAACACTGCTAAGAGGCAGGACACCAGCTTTGAAGGAGTTCTGAATTCAGAATCTAATCTCCATAGATAAAAGCAAAACCTTTTCCCAAAACAGAGAGTTGCTGCCACTTAAAGTAAACAATTCTATATTTCTTTGCTTATCACAGCATTCCATTTTTTTCTCTACAAGGAAAAACTCAGTCAAAAGAAAAGAGAAGGATTCTATCTCTGATCTCCTGTTCATTAATAGTGTATATCAGGGCTGTCAAACTCCCAGCCCATGGGCCGGATGCGTCATGCACTGGCCACGCCCATGCCCGGTTTAACGAAGGGGGGGAAAGTCCCAATACGTCATGTGACACCACCGTGACGACGTGAGTTTGACCCCCCTGGTGTATATAGAACTCCACATAAGCTGAACAGGATATTAATACTACCAATGTGCCTACTAACATCAATTACCATGATGGTTGGATATTTTGCAAGTCAAAAAACCCTAGATGCTACTAGTTAGGAGAGCCTGAATTGCAGCCTTTGACGTGCATAATCCTATCATTAATTACCACACAACTCCTGATCATCCACTACTAGCTGTATATTACATGCACTCAAAACACTAATCCTAAAAATAAGTGTGCACGCACAAAGGCACATAAACACACATAAAAAGCCAAAGTTTCTAGTACATTTTCTTTATCAAGTTCCAACTTCCTCTTATGTCCTCGGTGTAAATAATAGTTGAGTCAGTCAACAAATCAAATGTTGATTCAGTTTGATTATTGGATTGGATTATATCAGTGGGCAGTCTGCATTTTTATTTAGAATTTGCTTATTAAGTTAATCATCCATTTATCTACTTTAAAACGGAGAGTTCATTCAGTTTGAACTAATGGAGAATATAGGAGATGATAAAGTCATTCAATCAAGAACTGTGTAAAGCCGGCTTTTCCTGCCAAGAGACAAAATGGGCTCTTCTTAATTTTTCCTGGGAGAGATGATGGTATGTGTAAACAAAACAGTGAACATGCTTCCACTGTAGACTCTAATTATATTTATGAACTATCATGTGGCAATACTGAGCAAAACTTCTTGAATCACAGTATTCGATGCAAAGCACTTGAATCAAAACTACCACTACAATCAACAAGATTCTCTTCTGAGTACAGTAAACATGATTAGTTAAGGCAACATAACAAATTTACTATAGCATGATCTTTCCAAAGTAGTAACTTCCTCTGTAAGATGCATATAGAAGACTGGGAAGGAGAAAACATATTTTCACAAGTGCAAATATTGTGCAGGATTAAGTCAGCAAAGAGATAACTGGACCCTGATAAATTGAATGAAATGCTGAAGACATCATTCATAACCAACATTTCCAAGCTTTTGTCATTCATTATTTGCAAAGTTTCCAAGTACAAATTATAGCATTTGTGAATCATGATAATTCATCTCTAGGCAACAGAAGGCTCCTGTTTTGCCTTGTGGCACATTATTACACTGCTCCAAATTGCAACAAATCATCAGGAACTTTTACAATTACATAAGTCTTGACACAAACACACTTACAAAAAAGGACAAAAGGGTGAAGAAAAATATCAAAAGAAAATATTAAAATTGGCCCAAAGAAAGGTGTTTATCAAGGCAATTTTGAACAGTTAAGCAAAGATGAGCTAATTTCTTCATCATTTCATACATTTGTCTCAAATATTTCAATTCCTACACTGACATTTCAAATATTTTTTTTAGAAAGGGCTCCATCTAGCTTCTTTTCACTGAAGATTTTCATTCGCTTATTAAAGAAGGTAGGGTAAGCCAATTCATGGAATGCAGTAATAATTTCAAAAGCCGTCCTGATGATACATTGTCTATGGTTCCTAACTTAAAGGCAATCCATCTTCTGTAGAGGGTGTCCTTCAACAACACTGAGCTTCATCAATTCTAATCAACATGACCAAAAGCAAGGGACTATGAGAGTTGTGGTCTTGAATTTATTGAGGTCATTATATTGCCTATGACTAATTTATTGCACTTTATTCTCCCTACTGGAAACTGCCTCATGTTCACATTCATCCATTTTAATTTCCTCCTGAATCTACCATCACAACATGATTTTTACTCTTTTGCTTGATTTCCTGTCTTCACCATTTCAGTACTTCTCCTCCACAACCATTTCTGGCAGTTAAAGCCAGCAGCAGCTGTAATGTTTAAGCACACTCATACCAATTATGGAAAATTTTCACACATTAAATGGCTGGCACTGACATCAAAATGATTCAGGAGAACTAGATAGTATAGCTGCTGAAATGATCTGCAGTTCTGTAAAGGCAATTTCAGTAGCATTCTTGTAATAATTATAATGTTGCATGTAAGCTATTCTGAAGAAAAATTAAATGAGCAGGAAGAAGGGCAGTCATTAGAAACTAGTTGCAGCAAAAATGATTACTGTGGAATTGTAGAGATGAATTGCAGAGGCATTTGTGGAATGAACTTTAGTGGACCAGAATCTATTTCTTCAGATACAGACTGAAAACTAATGTAAAAAGAAAATCTTATAATAAGTAATTGTGGTGCTGCTTGTCACATTCTCTCATCTCCAATCTTTTTTCTTTCATGCAACCTAACACTGAATGAATTGAAAAGGATAAAAAATGCAATCCAGAAAGGTGGTAGATGGAGAAGTAAAAAAATATTTTCATAAACACAAGCACTAAAATATTAGTTGGATTCACAATTAGTGGTATGACTCCTTTTACATAGTTAGATTTCCTCAAGAAAATCTCTACAGTATAGAGAGCTGTTAGATGAAGAAAATAGTTGTTCTCCATACAAAATCTTGTTTCTGTATGTAAACTGCTGCATCTAAGCTTTAAATGATGAACAGCCTCTACTGTATTGCAATGTTGTGGCTTTTAATTTTTAGCCTTGTCCCACCCGTGTATACTTAATTGTAATAATGTCTAGAAATAATCAACAGAAATAAATGGATGTAACCTTAAATCCTCAGTTGCTACATTATGCCTAAAATACAAATTTTTGAAATGAGGAAGGTCTATTGACAGAATGATATTTGTCTTGCAATTAAGCTCATAATAAACTATGGCAATCCATAGTCTTTAATTATGTAACCAGACACCTTCATCAATTCAGTTTACACTACATATTTTTATGACTACAGATATTTGCATCTCACATTTCATAAGTTCAAAAACCGGGGGGCGGGGAATAGGGAACCATCAAACAAGATAATACGCCTTGGCATTTTTAATCCCCAGTCTGTATCTACAAAATATTTTATGCAAATTCTGCCTTTTTATGCAGGATTGCTATAGCACTCTTCAAAGTTCAGATAGGCTACTAGCTGCATTTTTAGCATCTTGAGTTCCTTTTGCTTTCAATAAGGAATAAGGTAGTCCCAGTCAGAATGAAAATTGTGAAAAGCATAAAATCAAGCCCTAATTCTAGCAGGAACTCATTTGTAGGATTTGTGATTTCATCTGTACATGCACATTTACAAATGACACCACCTTTCTAGAACTTCAAACAAGTACATCATTTCATTTGATCAGGAAAATGAAAAGTACCTTTAGTTTAAATCACTTGTCCATTGCATGTTTCATTAACTTTTGCTTCTCTGTATTGATGGATAATTCTTACTGATTGATTGACATTCTGATTTCATTAGAAGCTGTATCGTTGTGAAAAAAACAAAATCAGGAAATCGTATTTAACTTTTTGCAAATTAGGTATTGTTACAAGCCACCTAATGGCATATGGAGAATTCCTACATTTGCATCATGGTCACGGCTGCCATCTTATTAACTGTTAACGCTAATAGGATTATACTTTTGTACATGGATCACTCCATTTTCTTCAACAGGACTATCATTTTGCAAACAAAACAAGACAAAGCCCTTGTAATGTAGATAAAAATTAAAAATTTGACAGCCCAGCAATCCTGTTCCTATAATATATAAAACCATAATGAGAAGGGGAAAAAAGAAACATCAAAATCTATAGGCACAATGCAACTAAAAGTAAAATATCTAGGTTGCAATTCTAAACTTTTCTACAAAGGCCAATGCAAGGAGCTAAAATAAACAATAGGATAAGGGAGGGCAATCTGGAGGGTTGGAAGAGATAGAGTTATTGGAATTACTGGAGAATTTAAATAGCACTTTAATGTATTGGAACTTCTCCTGAAACTTTCTTCCAGTGGACTTTTCTATCAAGAATAGTATGTTTCACAAAATCCCCATCTTTCTGTTCAGAAAAGGATTCCCTGGAACTTAGCTGCACTAGATCCTCAGAAAAACAGGAATAATACTTTTTCAGTAGGGCTTACTTTTGAGGAAATGTACCATTGTGCATTCATCCTCCATCCTCCATCCATACAGAAATACAGAAAAAAAATAAAACTTACTGTATGATTTTAACATTACCCTCTCATTCATTTTACTTGGATTTCAGTGTAAATCACTGTGTCTTTGAACTGTTGCACCATGGATAAATTATGGCCTTTTTACCCCCTTTTCCTCCTTGTTCCTTTCCCTACCCCCACTATAGTCAAAATTAAAAAGTGCTTTCTAATATAAGAAAGCTTCTCTAAAATGCTGTAGTGCCATCACCCAAAATTGTAAAGAGTGCCTCTGTTTACTGAAAATTGTGAGCATACATCTAACAAGCAAAGCAACAAAACCAATATTCTACTTACCTACATTTCCTCAACCAGAATGCTTTATCAGATTTTGAACAGAAACTCGACAGATTTCAATTTCTGTAATTGTTAGGCAGCAATTTCTAGTGAAGACTCTGTAGAAAAAAAACCCCTCAGGGTATATTCTAATTTTAGAAGAAAAGAGTTAAAAATAATAGTTAATGGAAGCAAGTAAATACAGAATGCTTTCCTTACTTTTCTCTGTAATCAACTTGTAATTAAAAATAGTGAGTAAAACTAAGCAATTTATTTTTATTTCTAATTTCCAGCTATCAACATTTTCATTACTGTTATCCTATAAAGAATATGGAATTCATGATTCTGGGGGTTGTTTGTTTGGGAGGGGAGCTTGGGGCTGCTTTTTCTCTGTGCCAAGTAAAGAACTATTATTTTTATGCATTGTTAATATCTTCATAGATGTTATTTCAAATATTGTGCAAAGCCTTAAACTTATTCTCTAATCCATAGCATTTAGAAGATTTCTTTCTGCTTCTCTCTACATGCACATTTCACTGTTTAGAACAGAATCCTTCATGCTATTATCTTCAGGCAATTCCCTCAAATGGTCTGTCTTTACCAACCACTTTCAATGTTTCATAGTATTGCTGTTGTACTCAAATCTCTACCATGCCTCCCAACTAAAACTTCTTGTATTGCTGCTTGTATTCAGACACAAGTAGGAGAATACCTTATAATAAGTTATTTCAGAGAATTTGGCAAAGCAATCTGCTGGATATCATATTGTATCCATATTATGCTTACCCCCCGGCAGCCATTTTTGACAGGCAATGGTAATTCTGAATTCAAGAAATTATCCCAAACAAGGACCTGGTATCAGGCAATGGAAACCTAGAATAAAGCAGTATAGAATAGTCTAGGGGTAATTTTGGAATTCAGTCTTTGAAAACTGTTAGAAAACCAATCCTTGAATCTCTTGTTCTGTTCAATAATGTTCAGAATGATGCCTATCATTTCCAGTTTAGTTTAGGATAAGTGGAAAATTGCTTGTTTTCGGAATCAGTATAAAGCAGAATAACAGTTACTCTATGCTGATTGTTGATCTTAGATCAATCACTATCTTTCAGGCTAACTCACCTAACAGCATTTTTCAGGGCTTTTGCAAAGATTCAGTGAGATGCTGTCTTATACGTGCATAAGCATCCGTTTCTAACCACAAGATGCCAAAATAGCAAAACACATCACACTATACAAGCTCTTCCCTTTAGTATTTGCATACACAAGTACATAAGGAGTGGAGTTTTTATCATTTTACTTGACCCTCCCATGGATGCATATGCATATATATTTAAACTCTTGGAGGAAATATCAGGTCCAAATAATATCTGTAAATGAGAATCAAAAGTAACTTTGTTTCCTGCCATTTTCAGAAACTTTCCAAACCCTGCACCGCTAAAGCTATTCTAAAAAAAAAAATCAACAAAAGATGCCTGAGACTTACCTTGTTCAGATTTTTTTTTCTTCTAACATTTGACTTATGTTACCTTGAAAAGATAATTCATTAGCTAATCTATAGCTCACGCTAGCTGCAGAGATGCCTCCTAAAAGCACCTTCAGCATCGTGATATAGGAACAATACAAACCAACTTGCCTCCTATTTTTTTAATATTGCCCAGAGATGTTGTGATATTGTCCCCAAAACCTGCCAAGCAGATCAAAATTCTTAACATAATGCAAAAAGGAGTGAAACTACTCAATGTAAAATTGTTAGGTAATTGCTAACTGCATATTATATGCTAAATTACTACATTAAATCTTTGGCATGTGCCACCTCCTACTCAAAAGGCTGGAGCACTGAGTAGATTGAGGGGGAGGGCATCTGTTCTCCAGCTTTCTTACTTACATCTCCAAAACAGGATGAGACACTTTGCTAAAAACAATTAGGCTAAAATAAGGACAAGCAGTTTCCCTTCTGAAAGCACATTTTGCTTGCATTCTGTTCCCAACATTTTCTTTTCACAGTTATCTGTGAACTTGATGTAAAATATGACATGGGTATTCTTTTCTAAATATTACTAATTTTACAGCTCTACTCAATGTTCAATGTTACTTGAGTTCAGCAATTAATACTGGCTGGTAGGCAGGCAATATTTCATTTGTTAACAGTATTAAACAGTGCATTAGCTATAGGAGGTTTCTGGCAATTGTTGGCATAAAAAGATATAGCATTTGTCAAAAACTTTAAGATGATAAATTGGTGGTGACTAGTTATCATATGTACTATTGTTTGATATGGGATAAAATTTTGAAATCCCGCAACTAGTCTCAGTCAAAAACTATAAACATTTCTTAAAAACTGAAATTCTACACTCTGACGAAAACTTTTCACATTCCAGAATTTAAATTAAATAGATGTAGAGTTTTGTGGGCATCTAAATCCCATCATTAATCACAATGCATTAGCTTCAAGCAAATTATCAAAGTAGGATGATGTAGGAAATTTGTATAAAGCTACAGTCACTTTGAACAGCTGAACTGTGACAATTAGTTAAATGGGAGAATACCAGGAGATCCAAATATTATAGTTTATACTGTGAAGCTGAAGAAACATTCCAGGGGGAAAAAAGAGAAACGATTACCAAGACATTGTCAAAAGATGCTGAGCTCTCCTACAGTTTTCTTCAAAAAAGAAAAACATATTCCAGCAGGTATCACTTAGCAGCTATAATTCTGTTGAAAAATGAAACATTACATTCTACTCTTATTCAAAATAATGGATGAATCTGATCAATCATCTACACATTTTTTTTTAAAGTTTGAGTTTCTCTCTCTCTCTCTCTAATACAATGAAACTTTATTTTATTTTCAGTTTAGAATTTCAATAAATTTCTTGTCCAAACCATATTTTTCTAAACTGATTGGACTACAGCTCCAACTTTCTTCCCATTGTAGCTGGAAAGTCTAGACATCATATTGTAAAACATTTGTCCAAACCACACATTTCTGTTTTGTTCTGTTCAAGTGATTTATAAGGAAACTTATCTTCTCACTATGATCTGTCCAGATCTCAGTGTTGTTTTATTAGTAAAAAGTTATTTGCATAACTCCAAATTTTGCAATGCTTTCACCAGGCTCATATCATTTATTCTGGATTAACAACTTCCTACAGAAGCAAGTATGTTTAAAAACACTTTTTTTTAATCATGCTGGAAAACCAAATCTATCTATTTTGGATAGACAGATAGCTCCTACAGTTTATAAGAATCTGGTACAAAAAAAAGCCATGGCACTGATCCAAATGTAATACCAGATGAATACCTACATAATTTGTTTAATGACCAGGTTTTAATTATGTCATTTGTAAAACCAACATTTTTGTGTCTCACAGTCTATTTCAACACATTGAACTATGCAGGCTTCCATTAGAAAATCCCAAACTAGCATATTTGCAAGTTAGGTAAACCCATTATTGTACTGGTTTAACAATGCATTACTCTTTTCCATTACCCAGAAATATTTAACCAGTGTTGATATGTATAAACAACATAAAACACATTATTTATATTCTCATGTCATTGGTCCTGTGAAATTGTTTCTGCATTGAATACACTTTGCATTACCTATGGCTACTGTTATGTTTGATTATACGTATACCCTGTTCATCCAATCCAAATGGCACACAGATACACACAGACATTGCCTATCATGAATAGATGTTTCTACTGTATCCCTCAGACTAAAGGTTTGTTTGTAGGGGTGATTGGTTGATTGGTAGGTTGAAGATTTGAAAAAGACTTATTTAGGAGGAGAAATGATTATAAAATTTTACTTCACAATCCTTTTTTTTTTCAGATAACAGATATTCATAATTAAAAGACTCATGGAATTCATGTAAAGTTAGCCGCTTAGCCAAACAGCATTACGCAAAGAATAATACAAGAAAATAAAGATGTGGGATTCACTCTTCCAATGATTGTCATTGAACATTAGTAAACATTCACAGTATGAAGTCTGTCATAAATTCTCCAGCATATAAAGTAGTGCAAAAAAGCAATCCAGTCACTTTTTCACTGCATCCAGAACATGTTAAATGATTTTCTTACTTGATTCATCCACATATTACTTAACAATTGCTTCAAGGTCTCAAAAGACTGTTATAAAAATAAACCATTTCTGGGGCTCGATAGCATCTTCAACAATTGAATATCCATTTTTTTAAAAAAATTAATCCATCTTTAAGCAAATTAAGGTTAAATTTGGACTTTTCATAGAATAAATCTCCCCACAAAATTCTTAGCATTTTAAAAATCAAGACTATGGAATCCACTGGATTATGGTAGCTGTTTTTAAAGCATTAACAAATGAATACATGGCTACTGAATGTCATTGTTTCTTACATAGTAAATACCTTGAAATGCTAACTTTTACCAGTGGGCAGCAAGTGAGGCAGATAAACACAACCTCCTTAAAAATAAAACTGTTCTCCCTCATGTGCAAAACACCTGCATTCTAGTAAAAATATAATCTTTGAAACAACTTCATGTAAATCCCCCTTCACAAGGTATATCATTTACTTGATACTTAACACAAGTTTACTAATGCTTTGTAATTCATGTTTAACCAGCAAGTGGCATTTTCCTTTCTGCTTGTTTAAACACCTGTTTGCATATTTCATTTTTTTTAACCATTGCACATTTTGATGCATAAATTCGTTGGAAACACACAAAGCTAAACATCTGTTTCCACAGATTTTACATTTGTACAGTTCTGCTTTGTGGTATCTTTCCCATTTCCTGTAACCTGGCCCTTTTTCTCCTTTATACAAAGAGATTCCTTAACCCCTTCCTCCATCTCTAGATACTCTGATTTGACCTCGGTGGAAGAAGATGATGAACTTCGGAATTTCTTGAGTATTGTTGGGAGATAAGGGCAACTGACTGCATTTTGTGTCAACTGGGTCTGTTCTTCATTATCAGTTTCTCTGTGGTAAAAATAGTTAAAATTGGAGACAATCACTGGCACTGGTAATGCAATGGTCAGCACACCTGCAATGGCACACAGGGATCCAACTATCTTCCCACCTACAGTTATGGGTTTCATGTCCCCATAACCAACCGTAGTCATGGTCACCACAGCCCACCAGAAGGCATCTGGGATGCTCTGGAAATGGGTGGTAGACTCATCTGCTTCTGCAAAATAAACAGCACTGGAAAACAAAATTACTCCAATGAAAAGGAAGAAGATCAAGAGCCCCAGTTCCCTCATGCTGGCCCTGAGAGTGTGACCCAAGATCTGCAAACCCTTGGAGTGTCTGGAAAGCTTGAAGATGCGGAACACCCTGACAAGACGGATGATCCTTAGGATGGCAAAAGACATGGCCTGTTGACCATTACTGCCCTGTTCTTGGGCCAAATCTGTACCCAGGGTGATGAAGTAAGGCAAAATGGAAACAATGTCTATGATGTTCATAATGTTCTTGAAGAAAACTGCTTTGCTAGGGCAAGCAAAGAAGCGCACTGTAAACTCAAAGGAGAACCAAATGATGCAGACAGTCTCAACGATGAAGAAGGGATCGTTGAAAACTGTAAGCCCTCCACCTTGCAGCTGAAGGGTTTCATTGACATTCTCCAAGTTCTGGGTCAAAATGAGCTCTTTTTCATCTCTAAACTCTGGCAATGTTTCTAAGCAGAAAATGACAATGGAGATCAAGATGACCAACACGGAGACTATGGCAATAATTCGGGCTGGGCTGGAGCTCTCTGGGTACTCAAAGAGCAACCACACTTGTTTTTTGAATTCATTTTCAGGTAAGACCCTGTCATCTTCTTCCTTGACAAAGCCTTCATCCTCTCTAAACTTGAGCATAGCCTCTTCCCCAAGTTCATAGAATTTCACTTCCTCACTGAAAATGTCAAACGGCACATTGACTGGCCTTTTCAGGCGTCCACCTGACTGATAGTAATATAAAATGGCATCAAAGCTGGGCCTGTTCCTGTCAAAGAAATATTCATTCCGGAGGGGGTCAAAGTACCTGCCCCGTTTTGCTGGGTCCCCTAGCAATGTTTCTGGGAATTGAGCCAAAGTCTTCATTTGGGTTTCAAATCGTAGGCCAGATACATTGATCACAATCCTTTCACAGCACTCATACTCACTATAACGGACTGAGCTGTAACCTCCAGGCCCCACACCATCTTCTGGAGGCTGCTCTGTAAATGAAAGCTCATCTTCTCCATCCTCGTTGTTGTAATAGAATATTCTTTCCTCACCTTCTTCATCTTCTTCATCCACATCCTCGTCTTCTTCCTCATCGTCATCCTCACTCAAATCCTTGAGGATTTTCTCCTCTGAGCCGCTGAGTGGTAGCAACTCAGAGCAAGGAAAAGAGGCACCAAACTCATGACCACCAAGACAATAGGTTGCTTTCGTCCTCTGCTTCCTTCTTCCACTGCCTTGATAAAAGCCACTGTGTGATACAGGCCCACTGTGAGATGATGAAGAAGCCCCACGATTCTGCTCTTGACTGTAATGATGATGTGGACCACCTCCTCCTGCAGAAGCCCCCGTTTCTACAGCTGCTGTTGCAGCTGCCACCGCTGCGGCTGCGGCTGCCCTAGACTGCGCTAATCTCTCTCTCTCTCTGGCCCTTGCTTGGGCTGCATAGCCATAGGGCATATGGTTGTTGCAGCCAGAGCTCTCGGCACTTACCATGGCTACCTCCATTTTGTATGTGTTAGTTTAGAAGACTCAGGAAGGAAAATAAATGTTTGTCTCAATAGTCATCATTTGGTGTTCTGCATGAAAACAGCAAAAGCACTGGGGTTTGGAAAACAATTTCTTGGAAGCATAGGCCTGTCATGTTCCCATATTTGCACATTTGCATATTGCTCAAACACAAGATTTCCATTTTCTGTTTATTGCCCAGAAGGCTTGACACAGCTTAGGGAAAGGTCTTTGTCCAATTATAGCAAATAGTCCTCTGATGTAGAAAGGAAATATTTCTGGACCATATCCTTTTCCATTAGAGATCCTCCTGCTTAAAGGATCTTTCAGTGGTTTAGGGAAAATCCACAGAGACAAGTTCATGATTTTTTTGCAAACACTTTGAATCAAGAAAGCAGCGCACCGAAGTGAAGTACGAATGACAACTGTTCAAAAAGAAAAAGAAAAAAGGAATCGGATCTTGAATTCCTCAGAACATCCAGGTATTTTCACTACTGCTTAGTGATGGGATTGTGCATCATTACATTATACAAAAAGTTGAAGGAACTTCTCATGTTCGCTTTGTGTACACAGTGAGAAGGTCTCAGTAAAACCACTTTTCCCAGTCCATCAACAAATGTTTTAAGCTCAAGAAAATATTACCCAGGCAGTAATGGTAGCAATTGTGGCAAGAGAAGGAGGATGAGGAGAAGGTTGAAAATCCAATTCTATGTGCCCCCTCTGAGGAAAGGGGTAAATCACCCTTCAGTTGTCCTCATGCAGGAGAAGCATTTAACCTGAAGCACACACATTAAAAAAAGGAGGGAGGGGAAGAGAAACAGATGGGTCATAATCCAGAAATACAAATGATGCTGTCTTATATCAAAAGATCCAGATTTGCCTACTTGCAGTAGTCATTATTCTCCATCTCTGTACACCCACTCACACGGCACACTCAATATTTCAGTGTACATCTATCTATATATAGATAAAATTACCCCCTCCCCCACAAAATATGCAGGCATATACACACCCACATCTCATTCTTTTATGTCAAGGACTGAGTTTTGAGTACACATCTACATTGATTGCAATGTGCAGGTAACTCTGCATTACATAATATAGGTGGGCTTAAGCTTGTTTATAACACAGGTATGAATGCCGAATAGGTACAGTATAAGTATAAACATATCTAGATGCACTGTTTGATTCTGTGCCAACATACACTGTTTTACACAGATTGCTTTATTTGCCTTGTGGAGAGATTTGACACTCATGACATTTGACATCAAACATGTTGAATAAGAGTCATGTTATTTGTGTCTATATGGCTTTATGGCTATGTCTCTCTCTCTATAATTTAGAATTATGATCATGGACTCTTTACACGTAGGCAGAAAAATAGAACCAGGCAAATGCCATAGCTATAAACAAATAGATATATAATGTGGATAATAATTATATGCGTAAATGCTATACCACAAACTGTTAAGAATGCGTTCATATCAAACATTTACAGAAAAATACCTAGCCACTGATGCCAGTGGCAGCCTACATATTTGGAGCACAAACGACAAAGCCGATCTTCGAAAATACTTTCTAAAATCCGTTCTTCCCCCGCCCCTTCCCACCGGGTTCCTCTCTGTCGCTGAAAATGAACGAACGTAATCTTGATTGAAAAGGCAAATAAAGAGAAGTCTTCGAGAGAGGAGAGAGAGAGAGCGTGTTGCACGAAGAGGAAGCCGGGGAGACGAGGCTTCAACCTGCGCACAGAAACATCCACACATTCAGACGCTTAGCCTTTCAAAACGTGCTTCGGAGACCACCTTCTTTGGGGGGGGGAAGCCATAGCGCAGAGCGAAATCCACCCTCGGCATCACACAAGGGGGAAATGGGGGGGCCCCCACAAACATTCCTGCCTACTTACCCTCCAGGGCAACGACAAAGAGGCGCTCGCGGATCGCAGAGGGCGAGGGGGGGGGATCCCCGAACAACCTGTTTTCACAGGTGTAGCTTTCAGGGAGGGGCGGATAGAAAAGGCGGCGGAGCGGCGGTTTCTCTTCGCGTCTTTCCAGGGCGCCGCGAGAAATGCTTCCCGCCTGGCGATTCCGACCGTCGTTTCACGGGAATTTTGAATGAGGACAGGGATTCAGCGACCACTTCGTTCGGCTTCGATCTTGCCAAAATTAGCCATCGGCGAAAGAAGAAAGAGAGAGAGAGAGACCCCGAATTCCATCAGGAAACAGATGTAAGAGGAGGGGAGCGACAGGAGAAGCTGACAACGTGGCGCTCGCTACCAGATCGGGGATGCGCAGAGTGCCGCTGGCTGCTCTTTCGAAGCCCCGCCGTCGCGCCAGCCGTTGTTGTAAATCGCCCCTTTCAAAATAATCTCTCGCCCCGAGGCCGGGAGGCTGTTGCTATTGACAAAAGAACCGACGCTGCGCTGCTTAGTGGGAGCTCCCTCCCACCCGGAGCTCAGGGCGCGCTGAGCCGCTGCAGCCCGGCGGCTGGGGCAATTCCCGCCGTCCGAAGTCACTCCCTGGAGTAAGCGGCGTCCACTTGTTGCTCTCGGCTCGGACCTTTTTTTTATCCTTAATCCAACCACCTCCGGTTTCTTATCGGCCGCCCTCGGGGGAAAGGAAACTCTTAACACAGTCGATCAGGGTTTGTGATCTATCTGAGCGCGGATCAATGAGTTCCATGTTCGGGGGGGGCGCCGAGTTGTTGTGCTGAGCGCGCTCTCCCCCTCCCTCAGCCTTTCGCATCGCAGAATCCTCAATTATGTTTACCTATCCAACTGAAGGACAAACGGTCTGATTTATTCCCTGGGTTTCTTAGCTCTCTAGGGGCCTCTAGTGGCAAACGATCTCATTGGTATTCACAACCCATTAATTCTTCCCTTTCTTTGGAATATAAACACCAACCCCCACCCCACCCCAAACACACAAACACCCTTGGTTCCAGTCTCTCCTCTTCCTATAAGTTCTTGAAGGGAAACTTCAATAATTATAAGTATTCTTATTATTATTTTAATTATTCCTAAATCATGCACCCAATCTTGTTCCCAGATTATTAAAAGTCGCTGACACAATTGCAATCACTAGGTGGCAACAAAGAAATGCCCCCAAAACCTTAGAACGATTTTCTACCATGTAATGGTTGTCTAGGCCTTTGCGGCTCAAGTTTGGACACCCTGCCAGTTATTGTTCCTGAAGGCTTATGGAGGGAAAGGAAAAGGGAAATCATGCAACCTTAATATATAGAACATCAGAACATAGTCGTCCAACATGTCTAGATAGGGATGGAAAAATACGGTATATATTTCTGAAGAGATGATACCTGTCAATATCAACAATATTAAATGATGTGATTCCATGTATCACGCTGTGAGACACTGTGGTGTGGCTCTGTGAGTCTAGAGTAATGATTCTTCTAATTCTCAGATTGAGTAATAATATAATAGCTGTGAAGACTACACAGGGACTACAGAATAAGAAGAAAAACTCAGTAAGGCTGTTTCTTTTCTTGGATAATGTGTGATAGGAATATTTAATTTTTTCCCCTTCCTCTTAATTGACCTAAACTATTTATGTATAGACAGGGTGATTTATGGAGCAAATTACTAACAATAAAATAGAATAAAGCAAACAAGCAACCATTAAAAAGTCTTATCTAACGTGGCAATTAGGAATGTCTATAAGATGTCATTTAGAAGCTTGGGAGAAACAAATTGTTTCACTTGGCAGCGAAGGTAAGGAATTCAGCATAAGATCCATCATGGCTTCAAAAACCAGATAGGGCTGAAAAGAACAGCACCATCTTCAGCAGTTGTCCAGGAGGGCTTTTGTGGGCGAAGGCACAGTGATTCCCTCTGACAGCTCTCCATGGAATGTATGAATCTGGCGTGCATGGTTGGGGAGGGCAAGTTATGGTGTGCCCCATCCTCACATGGGTTCCCCTGAGCCATCTTCTCTTTCTATATGTCTATGCACACCAGGAGTGGGATGGGGAGTAAGAGCTTTAGCACTTCTTGGAACAAAAATAGACTTCCAAACCAATTTAAAGCAATATAGGTTTATATGTTAAAATATGCAGTAGAAATAACAATATAGTATGAATTTTATCCAAGCAACATAGAAACAGGATGGAGAAAAGAGAGAGATGAGAGAGAGAGATGATAGACAGACAGATAGATAGAATGTGCCATCAAGTTGTTGTTGACTCTTACTGACCACATACTGCATATAGATTTTCTCTATGATAATCTTTCTTTAACCTTTCAGGTCTTCCAATGGTGCATTCATCACTTTAACTGAGTACATCCACTTCACCGCTGGTCACCCTCTTCTCCTCTTTCTTTCCACCTTTCCCAGCATTAGAGTCTTCTCCAGAGAGCTAAGTAATGTGTCCAAAGTAGGAGAATTTGAACCAAGTCGTTTGTGCTTGGAGTGAGAAATATAGATTAATTTCTTTTCATCCATTTGTTTTCTTGGCTGGCAATGGTATACTCATGAGTCTTTTCTAACCAAAGTTCAGAAGTGTCAATACTTTTCCTAACCTAGATAGATGTGTAATAGCACAAAGATAAATTTCTTTTAATACGAATCTTCATTCTTTGATGGATTGCAGCCAAGTGTATGTTATACTGTTGTATATGTCTGCTGCCTGAAGGAGAATTTGCTACAATTCTTTGAAGTAGTTATGGTACTTCATTTATCAATATCATAATATCGCCTTGCTACATTCCAAGAAACAGGTGGTAAAACAATTTCTGTACCTAACTCATAATTAAAAAAATCATCCCATTAATTATTGGATTCCAACCAACCAACCAAATCTAAGGCCAAAAAAACCAAACCAGAATACCTTACCATATTTAGCATACCTTTAAAAAGGAAATTGTGACAGATTCCAATGGAAGGCATTCAATAAGGACCAAAAAATGGCATACAAATATTATGAGACCTCTCTGATTATTTTAGTTTTCATTAGCTACAAATTATACTGCAAACAAGCAGTGAAGGGTGGGGAGGGAAAACAGGAAGCTTCACTTCTCGGAACAGCCTTGGTTCTGACAAATCCAAATGGATGAGTGCCCGAAAATCCCAGCCATCATTAGTCATCCTGGGCATGATCCAGCTACGCTTAACTTTTAATGTCCACTGTTTTCAATGGAAAAATGCATTTGATTAAATGTGCTAAAATGTGTTCTTAAATGTCTCAAGCTAAAATCAATGACATTTTAAAGCATCCAAATTTAGCTTGATTATGTCTTAAGTTTGATTTTATCATCACTGTTTTCTATTACTGCTGAAGAAAATGATTGTGGGGCCACTTAGGAAGAAAGCCTCCAAATAGTAGCTGTAAGAAACTCCTGTACCCCAAAAGTTTTGTTCCTTTACAGATTCTGAGATTGTAGATGCTTCAATGCTCCTAGACTCCAAATCTCATCATCCTAGATACTTTGACCAAAGTCAACGATAATGGAAATTTGAAGCACCAGAGGCAATAGATTTCCTGTTCATGCTCTAAGATGTATCTGCTGAGCTCAGTTTATTTGTACAAGGGTTGACATTTACTTCAAAAACATTTTTAGAAAATGAAAGTTTGATGTAATTTAATAGCCCGAATACATGTCTATAACACAAATGGAGTAATAAGCTCCATAAAGTACAACCAAACCTACTGCTGAGTAGACCTATGTATATTTGTAGGCTCAGTTTTATTAATTTAACTGGATTTTTTAAAAATGCTGCATTTCCTTTCATAATGTCCATCAAACAGAATGGCATACAGGTGTACAAATAGCAAACCAATTAGCAAAAAGAACATGGCATAATTAATCATTTTAGGATTTTTTTTAAGGGCTATTTCTCTAGCCAGATGAGGAAAATAAAACAAGCTGAATGTGCTTGTCAAATATGCTTGTAGTCACAAATGATCTAGCTAAGCCAGCCAGGAAAATGTAATGAAGATGTTATTGTTTGGTTATTATTTATCTTTATTTTTTTAGCTGTTTTATTGACTGCTTAATGTTTATTAGATTGAAGATACATAGAAGTCACAGTAAAAAAAAAAAGCAAGCATATCTTTTAATTAGATAATTTCAATAATTCTATTGTTGTATAGGAAGGAGGGAGGGAGGGAGGGCGGGAGGAAGGAAGGAAGGAAGGAAGGAAAGAAGGAAAGAAGGAAAGAAGGAAAGAAGGAAAGAAAGAAGGAAAGAAGGAAGTCTGTGCATTACCTAGAGCCAGTCTTGTAAGAAGGACGATTATGGATGTCTCTCCTTGCAGTGGAGTTTTTATGTCAGTTTTGGCTTTGGAAAGAAGGAAAGAAAGAAGGAAAGAAGGAAGGTAGGGGGGTCGAGCCATCCTCCAGTATTGTATTGTTGATAGGACATACTTGTTTTTCTGCTGTTTTTTCACTGCAGAAGCAATGTGATAGTCAATGATAAAACAACTAAGTTATTTCATCAGCCATTTTCCTTCTCATCTTGGAATTCATCTTGTAGCTTTGCAGCACTTGTGGATAACCTATGGGCCAAAGCTACCTGTAGCCTTCAGCGTTCTCCAGGACAGTCCCCGTGGATGCCCCAGCCCTTGCTAAATTCTCCTTCAGTGGGCCTGACCCACAGTTTTCTTACAGAGGATGGTATTTGGAGTGACGCCCATCTTGTTGTTGTTCCCATGTAAAGAGCACAGCATTCTTCTCAAAACTGGCCAAGCAGTTAGGGGAACATGGCTGTGATGGGAAGGGTACTCCATCTTCTTTCCCATGCAAATTGGGTGGAATGTGATTTAGAGAAGAAACTAGCAAATAAAAAGGGTAACTCCTATGCATCACACCCCCCTTGTATGAATATGTTCTATATGACTATGTGGGGAGTCTGGGAGACATGGGAAAGAAGGAAAGAGAGTGTCTCTTTCTGTTAAGTGATTGTGAGTAAATGGGAAAAATGAGTGTGTGTGCAACCGAGTGAGGAAAAGTAGTGGTGTGTGGAAATGACCATGAGAGACAAGGGACAGAGTCCCAGCCATGGAACAGTAGACCTAGTCCATCCAGGTGTGCTTTCTCTCTGGACTACCTCACAAGGCTGACAGGAAATAAAATGAGGGATGCTTGCCTGGAAGATCTTTTCAGCTCATTCTAATCTGTAATCTGAATCTTATCCTGACTGTTCACCAAAAAGACAATCCTTATGTATGTTTAATGTCAGGTTCAGAGAATTTTCCCCATTTTCCCAATCCTTTCATTGGTCCCAACTGATCCTCTTAACTGGAAGCTGTTAGTACAGCTGTGTCTGTTCAACCCGAGAGAGAGAGAGGGGGGGGGGTCCTGGAGACAAAAAGTCTTCTTTGAGGGCATTGTCCACTCAGCGGTCATGTAGCTATAGCACCTGTCTCTTCTTGGCATAAGTTTTGTGAATCCCAGTGTACAAGCCTGTTTACAGGTTTTGCACAGTCATAATTCTGCACCAAAAATTGCATCTGTTTAGAATGTTATGATGGACAAATAATGCTGTTGAAAATGAGCCACTCTGTGATTAGGAGGACCTCCCTTGAATAAAGCAGATGTCTTGTGTATAATGGAGAAGCAAAGGTATCTAAAACTGAGACCTCAAACCATCTGACTTCGCAATAATGTCTTATGAAAACTGTGTTAGCAATGTAATTAATTGCTTTAAAGCTGGGCAGGAAATCACATGCATATTCATTTAATAATTGGCTTCTTCACATTTTGTTCTTAAGTCCTATATGTTTTTCCAGAGGCTGCTCTTGTTCAGTTAAGATAATTTAGTCTTGTAGATGCAAACATTTCGTTAACTGCTACCAGGTGCTTTGTTAGAGGAGCACACTAAACTGACCAAGGCACCAGAAAGCAGGACAAGAAGCAATGGGTGGAAACTAATCAAGGAGAGAACCAACCTAGAACTAAGGAGAAATTTCCTGACAGTGAGAACAATTAACCAATGGAATGGCTTGCCTTCAGAAGTTGTGGGCGCTCCATCACTGGAGGTTTTTAAGAAGAGATTGGACAGCCATTTGTCCAGAATGATATAGGGTCTCCTGCTTGTGCAGAGGGGTTGAACTAGAAGACTTCCAAGGTTACTTCCATTATTCTGATTCATGTGTTAACTGAGTTAGCAGCAGGTGTGATCAAAACCCATTCTCACAATCAAGAATGCAGTCACATTGGAGCCAAACTTCACCTTACATTAAAGATATCTAGCTGGAGCTCCCAATGTCATTTTATTTTTGTAAAACTATATTCACACCACCATTATCACCCTGTTTGTATGGAGATGAATGGGAAATATTCTTCCTTGTATATCACAGGCTGAGATTAAAATTAAGCCTCCTAAACTAGAGTTATTTTACCAAGACAAGTTATTTTGGAAGCTCCAGACAACTCTAATATAATAAATAGCTTGGGCTAGGATCCTTCTCATTGTCTTCAAATCATTTGTGAGGTTGGGAAAGAGGAGCAGATGTTTTTCCACTGCCTTTTTCAGAGAATATAAATAAATTTAAACTATCCTGCTAAATCAAATATAAGTAACCAGATAGCCAAAGATTGGCCATAGATTAAATTCAGATGCTAAACGTAATGATGTGAGTTTGTATACCAACTGAGTTGTACCAATATCTCTGCCTGAGTTAAAGTTTGTCTTCACACATTACATTCAGCCATGGCTAATTGAACCATGTTCTCCTCTGTATATCATGAATGCCCAGAAGTTAATTATTAATTTACCTTTTGTTTAGCAAAGACTTCAGTAAGTGGTGATGGAAGAAAGGCAATTTGGGGGATTCCTTTTCCTATAATGGCCTTCTTATCTCTGCTCTAGAAAATTGGGGACCAGTTAAGGAGCAATGTAAGTTGTGATGTGGGAGGGCACAGATGAAAGAGGCAAAAATAAATTTCCCCTAGATTCTGCTATTAGAAAGTCCACTGGATCAAAATGCACTGAGATGGTAACCTATAGGAAGCATCCCATGGACTGTACATGTAGTCCTCAAGTTACAACCATTCATTTAGTGACTGCTTGAGGTTATAGTGCTGCTGAAAGAAGCAAGTTACAATTGGTCCTCACACTTGCAACCACCACAATGTCTCCATGGCCACATGATCAAAATTTGGGTGCTTGGTAACGATCGTATTTATGACAGTTGCAGCGTCCTGGGATCACAGGATCACCCCTTGTGACTTTCCTAGCTGGCTTCCAAGAAGCAAAGTCAATGGGAGGAAATAGAATCTCTTAACTATGTAATTCACTTAATGACTGCAGCAAAAAGGTTCTAAAATGGGGTGTGACTCATTTAACAACCACTTTCCTTAGCAATGGAAGTTCCAGTTCCAATGTGGTCATAAGTCAAGGACTTCCTATATAGACCTCCCTAGCAGCAGATTAAAGGTCCATTGCAGTTCCATGAACAGGCATCCTGCTCTTTCAATAAGGCCTCTTCTTCTCACAACAATAATGCACAAAAACAATGTGGCCTCTGTTACCAAACTGTAGCATTCTAAAGCCTATAAAAGCAGCTAGGCCAGGGGTGTCAAACTCTATTTCATTGAGGGCCGCATCAGGGTTGTGTTTGACCTTGGGGGGCCAGGGTGGGCATGGCCAGCTCGACATCACTTGTGTGATCAAATGTCACTTTTGCTAGTAGTTTGTTTTGCTAGCACTCTGCCAGCGAAAACTGAGCTCATGAGGGTCACATGTGGCCCTCCCGGGCTCCGTTTTTGGCTGCGACGGCCTCCTGCAGTGCTGTGCACCTTCGCTGTTTCCAGGGTGGCCCCGCGGGCCAGATTTAAGCACCCCACGGGCTGGATTCAGCCCGCAGGCCTTGAGTTTGACACCCCTGAGCTAGGCTGACAACACAGAAGCAATGTGGCAATATTATAAGATGTGGCTGTGCTATGCTAACAGCCTGTTATTATGCATGAATGAAATTTTTTTGGCATTCAAAATTCAATACATGAGCCCGAGAACTCATTTGAGCATCACATTTACTGCTTCACTCATCACGACCAAATGAAAAGATGCCGGTAAGCAAAATCTTTTACCTGCTGTTGGTGGGGGGGAGGGGGGAAATGGGCTACAGTCCTAGATATTTCATTGCTTAAATATGACAAACTCATTCTGACTAGACTGAATTCCTGCTATCTTATAAATGTTTTGCTGATTTTGTTTATACTCATCACAAAGGACGCTTGGCCAAAGCTGCTGGTGCATCCCTCTTTTTTATTTTTTCCTCCACAACTTCATATCATTTGTTTGCTATTAAAGCAGCAACTCAGACAGGACAGCCATTTGGCAAGAACACCTCTGAAGCACTCATTGTTCCATTATTCCTTGCATGGAAAGCATTTCTTTAATTTATTTCAGTAGAGTCAGTCATTTCTATTCTAACACTGCTATGGCTATTTCAAAACAAACTCACAGAAAATCATCCCAATGAATGTTTTTAACTGGTACGATTTCCAAATTCTATCTTGAATTTACATAGAGAATGGGCTATTTCTGTTCCAACCCACCCAAGTTCCTTGCTTGTCTTAGAAGCAGGAGGAGGTTTCCTCCGTCCCTACTTACTGTGGATCATTTTAGCTCTTGCTTAAAAGAAGAGACAACAGCAGCCACAGAACCAAATAGGAACATTAGCAGAGGCAAGCAAAAATGACACAGTAGCATTTTTGCTTCCTTGATGTGCTAAAGACAGCCATTAATTCATATAAGATGAGAACTAACAGCTTCTTCACCTCCCTGAGGGCTCCCTCTTTATTTTATTTCTACCTTGAGGTAAATGCCTTGGAAAAAGGGTATTATTTTACCCTGTATTACTTTAAGAGCCATTTGAGTAATCCATCTTAACTCAGGGTTGATAAGCCTTTTGAGGGCTTCCTACATTCACAGGAGATTTAAGCTTAATGTGAAGCATTTCAGTCCCCAGCCATTATGTTAAGCATGCAGCAACTTCTCAGATGAAAATTGAAAGAAAATGGTTGTCTTCATATCAGCAGTCAAATGGGGTTAGGGGTTAAGATGCAGAGGCAGGATTTCTTGGACTGAAATTTTCCACTTTTTGCACCAGCCCAGCCATGAAGATCTTTATAGGTGAGGCCTTTCTCACACGGCAATGACATGGTTATCTTGGTAAGGACTTCTCTTTGGGTGGATTCCATCACCACAGCTCCTTAGCCAGGTCTTTTGATAGGCTTGTAATGACTGATTTAAAAGATCGAGGTTTCATTGAAGTCTTCAAGTCTAGTTCTGGAAAACAGACTATGTTTTCTTTTAATCGAAGCTGTAAACTGAAAGAGTCATAGAAACATAGCAACATATCTACAATATATTTAATAGTATTAATAGATTTTTATTGCATTCAGGCTAAGGAGGAAAGAATTAAACCTCCTCTTACCTACACACACACACACACACACACACACACACACAAAATACCACTGTAATTCTGTTGAAAATCTTCGAGACACATATTATTAAACTTTAAAAATGGATAAAGTTTCTACATTCATTGTCATGAATAGTTGGGCCCTTGGAGGAATTCCAACTATTTCAAAATGCCACTGCATAGTCTAAAAAAAGGGGCACAATTCAGTTCAACCTTGTACTTGATCAGAGTCAACAACACACAGTTGTTTCTTACAGGACTGTCCCCATATTATTATCTCAAATTAATGACATTGTCTCAGATCACATAATAATGCATAGGAATGTTGACAGATGAAGTCTTTATTAAAATAGTCTGAACTGAAAACAGTGTAAAAATAAATTATACCAAAAGCCAAAGAGGCATTGTATCAAATCTGCACTGGAGTCTTAATCCTGTTAAATAATGTAATTATGTCAGCCACAGTTTATGAGTGATGGCTAGCATTATGTGTACCAAATCCCTTTTATACACAGTGATTCACAATTTTGGGCATTAAGATTGTTGGGGGGAAAACCCCATCATAATGTAGATATACAAGGCTGGTTTCATTCTAACCCAGTAAATATTAACTTTGGCAATTGAATATAGAAATCCAATAGCAAATGTTACCTAAACAGTATTAAATGAGCCAGTAGTATGAAGTTAAACAATGTAATTGCAGATAAACAGATATAGTTCTGATTGTTTTATTTTAGCTCCATTTATAATGTGCAAGTAATGAATGTCTCAGTTATCTGTAGAGAGGCTTAAGATAAACTTTGAAGATAAAATTGGAGGTGGACTCCTAATAATGGTGTTATGAACTTTTTGAGGAAAAGTAAGATGTAAAAGATAAATACATCCCCAATAAATGACCCAAAGGTGCTTTTTTCAAGAGGCAACGACTTTCTTGTTTTTCTTTGAATATGTTTTGCTTCTCATCCAAAAAGTGAAACGTCTTCAAAGAAAAACAAGAAAGTCCAGTTGCCTCTTGAAAAAAGAACCTTTGGGACAACCATGACCTGGATGACTGAGAATCTCCATAGACATCCTCAATAAATAATAAAGAATGCTATAAGCAAAAAAAAAAAAGCCTTTGCAGAACTATATTTTTTTCTCAAATCTGTGTGTGTTACTTCATTGTTACTTCTTTTTATCAGCTTTGTCTAGAGAGCCAAAGTGGTCTAGTGCTTAGAAAGCAATAGACTGTGAATTCAAGTCCTGCCTTAGCCATGAAAGCCAGCTGGATGACCTTGGCCCAGTCATTCTCACTCAGCCCAACCCACTTCACAGGGTTATTGTTGTGGGGAAAATAGGAAAGTGTATCAGATATGTTCACCGCCTCCCGTTACTTGTAAAAATAAATAAATGTACCCTCCATATGTTGACTAAATTCATTCCCACATATCTTCTGGCCACCAGGTCAGGGAAGGCACAATAAAATACACAAACTATTTTCTTTTTGTTTTATTCCTCCCAGAATGTCAAAGAGTAGGTGTAGGGGTTATCTCTTTTTATATATTACAAAATATTTATATGTCCCATATAGCTTTATGAGCTAAGCTGTAATTAATGAGAATTGCTAGATTAATGTCGTAATATGATTCCCAGAAGTGATAAAAACCAATGGCAACAAACTAATTTCTGGAGAAATCATGATTTGCCTTCTGCTTCAAACCAATAAGTGTTCCAGATGGTAGCAATTCCAGAATCCTATTCACCAACAGGCCACTCACTTAAAAAAAGGAAGAAAAAAAAAACCTGGCACAGGCAGTTTATAAAGACTCGTTCTGAAAAAAAAAAATCCATTCTCAGGCACTGGGGTCTCGTGGTGTTCAGGAAGGTTACACAATGACATTTCCTAATTATGGAAATTTTCACATAAAAGTAATAAACTGGGAAATTCCCTTGAGCACTTACCTAATGTTTCACTTTGGGGAAGTGTTTAGAAAAACACTGACATTTCCCACATCAAGAAAATTGTCAGCAATAGGGTCCCTGGAAATACTTATCAGTGCCCTCTCCAGCTGTTGGGAGGATAGTCAATGATGGGTAGACAATGGTAGTTGTTGTCAGCCAAAAATTATAATGGTGACTGACCGTGGAGGAGAGCAAAGAAAGGGACAGTCCCTTGACTCTGGCAATTTCCTACCTGAATTGGGCTAGGTCTTACCATATATAATGGAAAATCTGACTCTCAGGATAAAGTAGTATCATGCAGACCTAGTTATTCTCTCAGAACCCAATTTTTTTTTTGCTAACTGCACTTTCCAAAGTTTTATTAAAGGCATTTCTTCACAATGAACTGCAATAGCACTTCATTTTTTAAGGAGACAGGAATTATCAGAAAGATGCATGGAATACTGGTTCAGGAACAGAGAAATGAGGAATCTCTGCAGTCAAAGGATAAAGAGCTATAGAAGTGTAAGCGTGAGTTTAAAAGATAAGGAATGCTCAAATGAATGGGGATCAAAGCAACATATTACCTATGCATTTGATAGAATCTGTGTCTATTGTCATGAAAGCACATTTTTGTGATCCAGGAAAAGAAAGGGATAGGATAGCATTTTTAAAAAAATGCTTAAAGCCTGCACTATTTAGAGAAAGGATAAGCCATTGATTTAAATGTTAATATTCCTTTCATGAAGTACTTCCAGTTTCAATCATATTACATCACAAATGAAGAGGGACCCATAAAACTAACTCTTGACTCACCAAGAGACCTTTGTATTACCTCATATTTCAGGTGTTCTGGGAAATACCTGGACAGCTGGAATTCATAAACTGAATCAGATGCACACTTGGGATTCATAAAATGAAGCTATTTGCCATGTACTGTAGCTGTTGGTTGATGCATTTTGGGGTTGAGAATTCCCAGCCAATGTATTTGGAGAGCAACATATTAAGAAGAACAGGTTGTATCCAATTTTAAGAAGCAACACAGTCAGGAGTACAGTATATTGGACTAGTTATGGCTCATATGCCTTCCAATGAATTTTTCTTGGTAGTTTCATAAATACAAATAGGGAAAGAAGAAACAATTCTATTTTATGACAGAACGAGTCACATTTCTCTGAAGTAATAAACACAGAATGTGTCCTCTGCCCTCTACCTCTGAAACTAGAAGTATTCTGCACTTTCTCTGTCTTAGCCATGATACTGAATGTAAACAATAAGGGTCTATCTCTCTTTGGAAATATTTGAAAATTGATGTAGAAATTTAGGACAGAGTATGGGACAATAAAGGCACAATGACCTTCCTTCCCATGGTGCCAGCAGTATCTTGTTAAGATATACTGTACTGCATCACACTCCTTTTTTTTTATTTCTTGAAAGAATGGACCATACCCCTTATCTTGAAGGAAAAGAGTGATACACACAATCTTTCTTCAAAAAGACCTTGCTGGACCCAACTATGCTGGACAATTTTTATACAGTCTCTAACTGAACTGTAATACATTCCCCCTCAAGATCCAGCAGGCCCCTACTCTTCTAGCCTTCTGGAATGCCTTAAGGATCTGGTCCTCCCCGCAAGGGCCAGTTGGTGATGGAAAAGGTGAAGGGGTTGGATAAGGTGAACCTGTCGATTAAGCAATGCCACCTGATTGTACCCTGAAGGTGAGCCTTCTCTGTCATTGTGCCTTATTGACATCCCCCAGAGATTTGTATAACTCCCACCCTGACCTTATTTAGGTGAGTCACTAACACTTAGCTTTTTTCCCAGATCTTTGGCTAGAATGGGTAGTGGGTTGTCTGACAAATGAGATTTTTTTTGTATATTGTATTCTGTGGATTGTTTTATTTTAAATTTTGTACATTGTATTGTTAGATAGTGGGTAGAGATGACAGGAGACAGACTTCCAAGCAGTTCTTTATTTCAGCTCTTGTATCAGCAACCAGCAAAAAGCAGTCTGACAGCTTGCCCTTTTATAGGGAGCTGTCAGATAGACCAGCCAATAGCGTTTGAGCTTTTTCCCGCTCAAACGCTGGACCTGGTTGGAACCATGTAACACAGTTGAAACAGTTAGAACATAACACCCCTCCCCTCCTGGATGGAGCAGTCCAGCATACGTAATCACGCAGGTAGGCGGGGCGTTTTGGAGCCCTACTAGACCTGCGCAATTCAGTTGGTGGTGAGGCAGCGGCCTGTGCAGACAGGGCTGCTGTCAAACGCTGGAGAACCATGTAACACAGTTGAAACAGTTAGAACATAACACCCCTCCCCTCCTGGATGGAGCAGTCCAGCATACGTAATCACGCAGGTAGGCGGGGCGTTTTGGAGCCCTACTAGACCTGCGGACCTGCG
>QLTV01004097.1:3741472-3764713 GCA_003457575.1 Thermophis baileyi
GGGAAGACAGACCACAAACCTGGCTGGCACTAGACACAGCTTCAGAGGATGCTTTGAAACAGCACAGCAAAGGCTGGAAGGGACCTCAGAGGTCATCTAGTCCAACCCCCTGCTCCCTGGCAAAATGGACTGCTAAATTGGCCGCACCTACCCAGTCACATGACAACCTGGCCACGGGGGGCCGTAACAGAAAATAATTGAGAAGCACTGCACTAGACACAGCTTCAGAGGATGCTTTGAAACAGGACAGTAAAGGCTGGAAGGGACCTCAGAGGTCATCTAGTCCAAGCCCCTGCTCCCTGGCAAAATGGACTGCTAAATTGGCCGCACCCACCCAGTCACATGACAACCTGGCCACGCCCACCCAGTCACATGACCACATGGCCACGCCACCTGAAGCCACACCCACCTGACCTCCAAGCCATGCCCACAAAATAAGCCACGCCCACAGAACCGGCAGGGAAAAATTTCATATTTCACCCCTGGACTATTTATTTATTTATTTATTTATTTTTATTTTATAAAATTTATATGCCGCCCAACTCCCGAAGGACTAGATCTTGGGTGGGAGCTTATGTTTTAGTAGGTAGAGGAAGGACCAAGAAAGCCATTCCCACCTATAAACAGATGTGTCTAGAGAATTAAAAGCCTTTTCCATCCAATATCCAGGACCTCATATTTGCTTCTTTGCATAGGAAACTGCCTCATTGTCTTCCCTGTTTTCTGCACTGGAGGGAACCATCACACACGGCCAATAAAGAATGCAATAATTGCTTGTGCGTGATTTCATCTTAACTTTTCAATTCAGCATAACTATTTTATTGTTGCTGTTTTGATCCATTAACCCAACCCTGGCTGCTGTTGACATTACATCCCTGCAAGTTTCTTGGCAACATATTCAGATGTGCTTTCCCATTGCCTCTTCCTACGGCTGAGAGGGACTGACTGGCACAAAATTATCCAGCTGGTTTCATGCTGAAGCAGGACTAGAACTCACATTTTTCAGCTTTTAGTCCAGTGCCTTTACACCAAACTGGCTTTCACATTTGATTGCCAAGTCTCTACTGCCCAAAGTCAGTCCTTAACTTTCCATGGCTGAAACTACATTAGAACTAATACCAGAGCACATTTCTTTCGATCAATTCTAGTTCCTTTTGCCCCCATCATTTTTAATTAGCCCTGTTCCCTGCGATGATATTGTTGCATCGTGCTACATGATCCCCAGTCTATAGAGTCCAAATAATAATAATTTGAAAAATGTAGTTGCTAGCTCCCCAGAAATAGAGTACCTCTGTAATATATACATATTTTATTTAATTATTTCAGGGAGAAATAGAGAAAGCACATTATGAGACAAGATAAATTATGATGATCCATGTTTATATAATACATCAGTTTTCAGAGTGCTTTATAAACATAATATTTATTCAATTCTATAAGATTAGTCAGACTTATTATTCTCACACTGCTGAGACTGAGATAGTAACTTGCAAACTGTAAGATAAAATGAGATCGTAAAGCTGAAGCCAGAAGTAATGTAAAAAAATAAAAAATATTGTGTGTGTTCATCCCAACTATTTGAAATCAAGAAATTAAATGTTAAAATTTAATGAAGGAGTAAAATGCAATCTTCCAAAATAATCTGAATATTGTTCCATTAGCTAAACTTCAGCAGTTGGATTCTTATAAGTAGTATATAAAATCCCCTCATTCCAAGAAGGGAAAGGAAAGAAAAATTTTACATTCTACAAATGTCTGTACTTTTCAGGAATTATCTTTGTTTTTCCTTCTTTTTTTTTTCATACAAAAAAATATTTTTTCCTCTCCAGTCTGTATTTTTCTTTTCTTTGACAGCAAGTCAACCAATGCAAAATATTGAATTCTGAAGCACTACAAAATGGGATGATGCTCTCATCTTATTCTCATGTTATTCAAAGTATGTGGAGGATTTCCATTAATATTATCCATGCAGACCAGTGACCTATGAATTTGGCAGTTGTTTTGTGCTATGTAATTATATAGCATTTATATAGATTTTTAAGAAGGAAGGAATATTCTTTTCTGATAAAGAATATTTGTTTTTGATAGTTCAGGATGGAATTAGAACACTTTATTTCAATTATTTGCAACAAGCAAAGAGTATTTTTCCCCTCAGGAAACAGTAAATATAGAATGATATATACAAGTTGAAAAAAAGTGAAGAAATAAAAGAAATGCAGCATGTTCTCTATAGATCAAATGTACCTAAGAAATTAAGAGGCTCTATCATAATGCCAATGGGACATCTAACTCAGTACTAATATGAGTAAAATTTCAGATACACCTTTTCATCAATTCATTCATCAAGCTGAATGTTCTGGCAATGTTCTCTCTTGATTACACAATGCTCATTTTATTTTATTCCCCGCCCAAGATGTAGACAGCTTTACTCTGATTCTTTCTGTACTACAAAATAGCTTTTCTTCTTTAGACTGCCCCAGAACTATATAAGCTTTATTGAACTTTCTCCTACCTTTCAGAGTCTTGTGGGTTCATGTGACCAAATCTACCCTATTCAGATATTGGTAGACCCCCAGGTGAGGTATCTGTATCTCAGTAGGGAAGGTAGAAAATATTGCCAATGGTATTTTGCAGCCAATTAGGATCCTGAAAATAATCTTCCAGTGAGGACCATATATTTCCTCAACCAACAAACACAGCAATAGAAATCAGGACAGGATAATTATCTAAGCAAGATGTTATATTAAGTTATGATAAGGAATAATAAGCTTACATGCTTCTTTAGTCATTTAATAATTGGGTATACAGATGGGTCAGAGGTGGGTTCCTCCCGGTTCAGACCAGTTCTATAGAACCGGTAGTAACTTGGCGGCCTGGGTCGCTAGAACCGGCAGCGACCCAGGCCTGCCACGCCCCTGAATCTGTTCTTTTGGCAGCGCCATAGGCACCGCCATCTTGTTTTTTGCTTCTGCACATGCGCAGAAGCTTTTTTTAAGCACTGTGCATGCACGAAGTGCGCACAAAGCACACGCGCCCCCGCACAGTGCGACACTGAGTGAACCGGCAGCAAAGAAAACCAGAACCCACCCCTGAGATGGGTGCCAGGGTTGTGCAATTCAGCCCCACTCTCAACACATATGCCTATATTTTCAGAGAAAGCTGTTCATATTTTCTTTGTCGATGTGAAGAAACTTATTTATCTTTCTGATCTGTCCTGCATTTTCACCTCTTCGACTACATAAATACTTTGAGAGACAGGGCAAGGGAACAGTCAGATAAGAGAAAGCATAGCTGGATATTGGGCAGAGAAAGAGGCTCAGACGGAACCCTCCCTGGTTTCTTACTCCCTGGTCAGTAAAAGAGATGGCAGGTTATTTGTACTTTCAGACTTACAAGATTCTGTTAATGTACCTTTACAATAAAGTAGAATTAGCTTATCTGATTGTGTTTCCTGTCTGGTGTGTTTGGTAAGGCTGAAAATACATTTCTGGTGTGATCACATAATAGATTCTGTTTTCTCGCTAGTAAGCATGTCTCCTGTATTGATTAATTACTCTCTGAATGGAGCCTGGCAATATTGCACATGATGGATGGGGTTTCATTAGGTAACATCAAAAGATGCAGGCATGTGAAATTCAGGGTTAGAGCATCATTTAAGTTATGTGAGACCTCTTCTTGAGCAGAATCTCTTCAAGTCTGGGTCATCATCTGTCTCAAGCAATTTTGTCCCAATTAAATCTGATTTACACAATTAAATCTGATTAGTGAGAGTATAGGAAGCCACATGTGTTGTGGTCTACGTCTTTGTTTAGTTTCTAACACAGCTAATAATTGGAATGGCAGGAATTCTTAAATTAGTTTCTGTTTCTGGGCTTGATGATCTGCATGCTATTTTAGTGTTTGGTAATAGTCCTTTAATTATTCCTTTTCTATTACAAAACACAGACTCTGCTTTGCATCCCTTAATTGTTACCCTAGTTCAGTGTTCTATGCTGTGCTTTCGAGAAGATAAGTGAGCTCTGCATGAATTACATCTACTGAAATTGTAGCAGTATTTAAAGTGGGGTTGGTTCTATGGATGAAACTGTCCATTTGTTTCAGTACTTGGAATTTATCTGCTCTTCAAAAGCAATTGCTAGAATTGCTTTTAAAGTAGTGTTAGAGGTGGAGGAGCTCAATTAAAACTTCAAAGACATGGCCAGGTGCTGACTGTGGAACAGATCATAAATTGCTCATGTGCAAGTTCCAAGCCAAAACAAGAGGAAGAAAAAGCCAGTCCATTTCCACAATGTGACTTTGAACATATACAGTACCCATCATTTTTCAATGACATCATCAGAAGTCCTGAACCTTTGATAGACAACCAGAGGAGCTATAGAATGAAGTTAAAGAAGTTGTTAAGGATGCATTTGAAAATAAACTGCCAAAAATAAAGAACCAGAATAAAGCAAACTGGATATCAGAACAAATAATGAACATTTCTGAAAAAAGAAGAAAAGACAAAAAAGACAAAAATCTCAAAAAGGAGCTGAAAAAATAATTTCAGAAAGCTATTAGAAGAGACAAGAAGCAATATTACAACATCTGAAACGTCATTGCCTCATAAAAACACCCATCAACGGTAAAGGATTAAGCAGTAGAGAAATACAGCACAGACTAGCACTAGGCAGAGCAACCATGAAGGCTTTGGAAAAGATATTTGATTGCCATGATGTGTCTATACCTCAAAAATCATAGTGCAAGCCCTCGTATTCCCTGTGATGCTCTATGGAAGTGAAAATTGGACTTTGAAGAAGCCAGAAGGGAAGAGTATTTATGTATTTGAAATTTTCTCAATACTGTGAACACCTAAGAAAACAAGCAAATTGATTATTAAACAAATAAATTCAGAGTTCTCACTTGGTGCACAAATAACCAGGCTCAACTTATCCTACTTTTAACATATTATGCAAAGACCCAGTTCTCTGGAGAAGACTGTAATGCTGGGAAAGGTGGAAGAGAAGAGAAGAACCAGCAGCAAGGTGGATGGATTCAGTGGTTATTAGTTAGAAGAGCTGAAACGGGTGAAATGCTACCAGTTCTGACCGGTTCTGGCAGCCGGATAGGGAAAATTTTGATTGGCCCCACCCACCTGCCCTCCCCCTCCTCTCACATCTCCTATATTCTGTTGTTTATTAGCTCAACTAATAGCAGAGCGGAGCCTCAGTTGAGCTAAGAAACAGCAAATGAGACTTTTTTCCTCTCCCCCCACCCCCACCAAGCAGGGAAAGGAATACTAGCTTTAATGAGATGTCTGGGCGTTCAGTCAAGAGCAATTATCACCTTGTTAAAATGTTGCAAGCTGCAAATCACCTTGCCTGAAGGAACCTACCCATTGAGAAACTGCCTCAAAAAGAAACTGCCTTTTGCTTCCTCTGAAGCAAAAGCAGAGAGCCTCTTCCAGTGAAGATTTCTCTGTGTCTTCTATTTTTCTTCCACAGCAGAACAAGGAAGCCACTTTNATTGCCCCCCCTTCTTTGTGGCAGCCCCTTAAAAGCCTGTTGCCTATCACACTCTTGGGGAAAGCATGTGAGCTATTTTCTTCTTTCATTGGTCCATGAAAGTACATCTATAGTTTGTAGATAATAAATTCAAAAAAAGGTGAACAACATTTTTACAGACTTATAGACATGTTGAGGCTGGGTGTGAAAGGGAATGGCTGGGAGAGGAGGGGCCAGGTGAGGCACCCCTTGACATGAGTGACATTGAGTTGGCCATGCCCACCCAGTCACATGACCACCAAGCCACGCCCACCAAGCCACGCCCACAGAACCAGTAGGGAAAATTTTTAGATTTCACCACTGAGCTGAAAGATCTGGTTAGGATCATTATGGAGAAAAATCTATATATGTGGTCACTAGGAGCTGACAATTTCTTAATGGCACATAGCTAATTAACAAGGGTCGTGTTGCATACCTTCATAGCTTGATGGAATGTTGACTCTTGTCATTGGGTTCTGGATTAATTCAAAGAGTGGATAACTAGATAAAACAAAAAAGAATTGTTCTAGAAGGAAGAGAGGAGTAATATTGGTGGTCAGAAGAGATAAACAGCAGTGACCAGGCCACAAACAAAAAATCCCAGTGAACATACTGCCTACGGGAAAGGTGTTCTCAACTTTAGCACTCCCTATCTTATAAAACTTTGGAAAGCATAATACCTGTGTACAAATACTGTATCTTATAAAAGGGATATGAAACAGATTGTATTTAATAGTCAAATTAAGCCAGGAGTGAAAGCTATAGGAGCATTACATACCTAAGTATGACATGTCTGTCTACCATTTTTGCAAGTTTCTGAAACAATCGTTACCTTCATTTTCCTCAAAATTTTCTTAAATAAGATAGCTAATCACTGGGTATGCTGTAGAGATAACATTAGCATATGTACATAAATGTTGGCCTGGAAATCAATCAGTGTAGGCTATTTTAGAATGTAATCTTATATTCACTTACCAGGGAGAAAATCCATTCAGTGTAACTTATTTCTAGGGTAGCTTATTTCTGAACAAACACATATAAGTTTCTACTTCAGATAATTGATTTAGATGATTTGGTACCCATGCCTGGACTCAGATTACCAATATTTGCACAGCAAAGCTGTTAAGGAAAACCCAACCCATTGCTTGCTACAATAATCAGGAAACTGGATATTTCAATCTTCTCCAGAATGGCATCTTCCAACTATATTAGAAATTTAACCACAGAAATCCCAGTGTGATGGCCAAAGTTGACTGGGACATCTGGTGACTGCAGTTCTAATTTGGAAATTAGAAGTTGGGAAAGGCTGTATTAATAATATCTACAGTCATCTAAAGAGATCAAATCTATTAACTTCCAAGTCAAGAAGTTTTGGATGAGTATAAATAATCATTTGATAAAATGTTGAATAAAATTGAATTCCATCATAGATTTATTTTTTTTCAGTTAGCCAGTTCCTCCCTAGGTCTTATGTTACAGTAATTACGAAAATAGAAATAATATATATCATTTATGAATGATTTGTAAATTCATTAATGTGTGAACTGTGAACATGATTTAATTAAAGAACTATTCAAAGTCCAAGAGCAAATAGGGTGTTCATGTAAATGTGAATTACTCATCAAAGGAAATAAATCTTCATGTTATAATTTGCAAACTGAAAAATATTTTTAGCTGAGTTTATGATTCATAAAGGAGCAAATTGCTAGTAATAGTGACCCCCCAATGGAAAAATGACACTATTCTATTTTTATTTTTCCAACAATTTCACTTTATTGACACTTGTGTATATTCCTTTTTTGTTATATGCCTCATTTAGATATTTCAGTGGTATAGACTATTTTATGCCAATTGAATCAACACCTGTAACTGGTCAGTTTCCATTTTTAAATGTCTTTCTTTTGACTCCACATATCTATAGTATATAGAATAGCAGTCCAATGATAGTAACAGTGCAATCAAAATCATGTTTAAGCTTTCTTTAGTTCAGTGGGGCTAATTGAAATAAATAAATACTACTCAGGTAGGTATATATAGGAAAACTAATTGAGAGACCTAAGACATGCAGAGGAGGGTAGATCACATTATCTCATATCTTTTAACCATAACTCATAGAATAAATCATAAGTTCCTACTAAAGTAAACAAATCACATTGTAACATAGCAACAACACTCACAGTAAACTTTATGTATCACATTGCCTCCTTTAATTTGATAGCAAAGCTTTTTAGCCATATGGCTATAACATAGTTTTTAGCCATATGGCTATAACATAGATCATTCCTTATATCACCTCTCAAACTTGGCCCACTTCTGAAGAGTTGGACTCTAGTTCCTGTACTTTCCAGGCAGTATGGCCATTAGTCTCAGCAACTGGGTTAGGGTTAAGGTTGATGAAGGCTGGTTTGTAATGTTCGTTTGTAATATGATCACATCTTATCTCTCTGTTTTCTTTCTGATCAAGCAATTACTGTCAGATTAACACATCTGTATTTGCTTAAGTATTTTAAATCTTCAGTACATGTATAAATAGTAAAGCAACTATATAAAAAAGAAGCATTCATGGAATTAAAAGTATCACAATGGGGACTGAGCCCTTTTTGAAATAGAAAGATTTCTTTGAGAACTTGAGCAATCACGATAATGATTTCTTAAACATTATTAAGTACTTGAATAAAGGGATTAAAGTTGGGAAGACACTCATAAGTGCTGCTGAATATAATACCAAATTAAATAAAAATCTGACAAGGTTTCATATCCCTGACAAGATTTCATACCCCAAAAAGGGTCAATTAATATTTATTCAATCATTTTAAATTGGCAATTGACATTTTAATGGATGAGAATCTGCATTAAAGGCTTGGGTGAATGGGATGTGGATGAACTATGAGAAATCCAGGAAGAAGAATTATGGGTTGCATTAAAGTCCTGCTCACCTTCTCCACTCAATTCTCCTACCACACATACCGATATACACCTTGGTTCAAGTATTCATGCAAAGTCCCAGAAATAGCAAATGAAGCATTCTCAGATACAATGTTCAGTAGTGCTTCTTACCTGGCCAAACTATTGTAGCAGCTTGAGGCAGGAATTTGTTGTCAAACATAACCATCTCACTCTGGTAATCTTTATCTACACAAAATCCACCTCTAATCTAACTGTATCGGATTTGTTTTTCTTTGAATGTATGAGTCCAAATGACATGATTATTTGTGGACCATATGAAGAAGATGTTTCACCTTCGCTCTGCCTTCTTGTAGTATTTCAAAAAGGATCACATCAACTGTGGCACTATGGGAATAAACTTGACTTTAGAAATCCGTTATCCTTTCTCCAATTGTGCTTCTTTGGTTCTGATTTCACATCGAAGCAGCCATGTTATCTCTAGTTTTGTGAAAAGATGTACTTCACTTTCTCCCATCTCATCTTTTAGATCTATAATGATTAAAAATAAAGAAAAAAAGGATCGGGCCCCACATATACACATCCTATAGCATCTAAAGTAAAAATCAATACCATACATTTCCAGGAAGATGATCATAAATCTCTTGCTTCTGCCCTTAGAATAATTTCTAAAAAGTCTATAATTATAACTTTAACTGTTCCATAAACTATCTGGGGTTTATATCTAGTTATTTCCGGAATTTGAATAGTTTTCTCATTTTTATCACATATTCCATTCTTTATTCCATTCTTTTCATATATTGTGTTTGTCAGATGCTGCATTATAACTTATTATAGTGTAGCGGGGAGGGAAGGGAATAGGAGGAGGAGATTTTGGCGGGAAGAGGAGGAGACAGAGGGAGTGTGAGAGGAGGAAGGAGGGGTTTTTTCTGGGGGGAAAAAAGGCTGGAAGGTAAGGATAGGGAGGATCCTATCCATCCTAGGCTGGGGGAAAAGGAGGCCTGAGAGGATAGCAAAAGAGGCTTAAGGGGGAAATGAAGAAAGAGGCCTGGGGAAAGAGAGAGGGAGTGAAGACAATAGGGAGGATAGGAGAGACTTCTGTGGGGCAAGCCTGAGGGAGAGAAGGGGATCGGATAGGAGGGGCTTCTATGGGGCAAGCCTGAGGGAGAGAAGGGGGATAGGAGAGGAGAGGCTTCTGTGGGGCAAGCCTGAGGGAGAGAAGGGGATAGGAGAGGAAAGCCCAGCCTGAGGGAGAGAAGGGGATAGGATAGGAGAGGCCTCTGTGGGGCAAGCCTGGGGGAGAGAAGGGGATAAAATAGGAGAAGCCTCTGTGGGGCAAGCCTGAGGGAGAGAAGGAGATAGGAGAGGAAAGCCTTCTGTGGGGCAAGCAGAGGAATCCACAAAGGAGCAGAGGAGGTAGAAGGAGAGCTTAACAGGAAATTCAAGAGAGGGAGAGAGGAGAGAGAGAGAAAAGAAGATGGGCTGACCAGCCACATGAATACCATTTCATCACGTGACCCACTGGCTGGGAAAAGACTGACCATCACCCCACCACATGACCTGCCTGCTGAGAGGAGACTGACCACCACGACACTACATGACCCAAGTCAGTAGAGGTGCCTGAGTGAGGGACCAGTGTGGACCGGTGGCCATACCAAGAGGGCCAGGAGAACCCGGACTCCAGCGGCCCTTTCGGGGGTAGTGCTACAATAGTTCCATGAAATACTTCTTTTCTCCCACAGTTCCTCACTAACAATAATTGCTAGTTAGTTTACACCTTTCCAAATGTGTTTTAAGTATCATCTGCTAGAATCACCACAAATAAATAGAATTACAGTAGAGGTTTATAAAGTTATTGTTCCATTTGTATCAAAACAATAACTTCATATGTTCATATGTTTGCTTTTGAGAGTAATTAAGTGGTGGATACAAGAGTTGGAGACTAGTCATTCAGCTACTTGTGACTTACAAATTAGATGCTTACAGGTATATATTTTGCATGGATTATTACAGTGAACACATTAGCTTTTACTGAAACTGTTAGATTTCAAATACTTACCCATGTTTCCCCAAAAATAAGACCCAGGCTTATTTTCTTTTGGGCTCCGAAATAAGCACTAGAGCTTATTTTTTGGGGGGGGGGGGGTTATTTTTTTCCATGTACGAGAGGCCCACTTCTTCTGATTACTCGTGGTGGAGCAGGCAGCTGCATGGCATGCCAGTGCTGCCACTGTGAGGCTAAGGGGTGGAGCTGCCCCACACGCCCTGCACCGACTTAATTCAGGGCCCCTGCAACCAGGCCACCCATGCCCCGACACCTGCCTTGCCTCACGGAGGCTCCAGCAGCCCTGTCCAGCAGAACCCCACATGGCCTCCGGTCCACTTCTTCTGCTTGCTCGCAGCTGCAAGGGAGCAGGAGGCTGAGCGACATCCTGGTGCCGCTGCCACAAGGCAGCTGTTGGGGCGTGGATGGCCTAGCTGAGGTGTCCCTGAGGTAAGCTGGTGCAGGGCACATGGGGCAGCTCCACTCCCCCTGCCTCGCCTCATTGCCGCAGCACCGGCATGTCACTCAGCCTCCTGTTCCATTGCGGCCACGAACAAGCAGAAGTGGGCCGGTGGCCATGTGGGCTCTGGCTGCACATGGTTGCCAGTGCTGCCACTGCAAGGCAGTTGTCAGGGCATGGATGGCCTGGCTGCAGGGGCCCTGATGTAAGTCCCCTTGCCTCACCTCATGTCGGCAGCACCACGAGCAACCAGATGGAATGGGTTGGTGGCCACCGCATAGGCACTTAAGTAGGGCTTATTGGGGGGGTAGGGCTTATATTAGGTGCATGCGTAAAAACATGCTAGGGCTTATTTTCGGGATAGGGCTTATTTTGTATACATTTTTGAAAAACTTCTTTTTTGACTATTTTTCTTCTTTCTTCAGGGTAATTTGAGGAAGCATCTCAAACAAGACCCTCCATAGTCATATCTCCATAGTCATAGAGGAGAAGGGAGGAAGAACATTCAGACATGCAAGATTCTGATAATGTAACCTTATCGTAAGGTAGTATTAGCATTCATAACTCTGGCATCCAAGTCTGATTTACCTTGTGGAGTAACAAATCCCTTCATTAGATTGCCACTGGCAATCACATAGTCCCTCTTTTCTAAGTTTCTTTTTGCATGTTTAACAGCCATTTTCTCACTCACAGTTAATACAAAAATTCTCTCACGAGGAAATCAGATAGCATGGTTAGCTGTGCCCCTCGCTAAAATGTTTATTTTTGATTCTATGAATAATAGAATGACTTTTTAGTTCTCCTCCCAGGGTGCTGAATTATAGCCTTAATCTTTTAAATTAGGCAATTTCCTCCCAGATCAGCAGTCTTTGTCTCTCTTATAAAATTATCTCCAAACTGAATGATTTAAGTATGTTTGATTATGTTAGCATAATCAAAGATACCCTATAAAGCTCAGCAAAATATATTCCGCAATGTATATTATTGGTGAGTCTTCTGATTCCATATGGGAAAATGAAGTCTTTCCCAATTAACTGTCAGAAATCCTGTTAATATTTGGCCCTTAATTTGCAAATGAAGAATTGTGTTCATTAAGCCAAACTATATGAAGGTAATATGCAAGTGTGTTGGGCTTAATATAGAAGAAAGGAACATGAAATCACATAAATTATTCAGTATAAGAAACTAAAAATGGATTATTATCATTATTGCAAATATATATTTATTACAATTTATGAACTGTCACTATAGTTGAAATAGTGGAAAGGCTGATAAATATTATTTTGGATGATTCACATTTATTTAAGCATTTCTTTTTTCTTTCCGATTTTTTTATTTTCTAATTCTTATTCTCATAAAACCAAAAATATCTAATTTTTAGAAGATATGTATTACATGGTTCTATAAATGTTTTATTTCTTTAATGAAATAAAAATAGAGAAATATATTTATTAAGTATAAATAGGAAAAGTAGAGTAATCAGTGACAACTATAATATAAAAGATTATTCATGTTGCTATATAATATATAGAGTGACGTAAGAAAGCTTTACGAAAACAGCAAAAACATGCAATATGAAAACATGAATAAAAAATAGTCGCATGGGAAAACTCATCTAAACAAAACTACGTATTTGGATGTTGTATAGCCATGCTGAAACTCTAGGCAGTCATTAGACTGGTTAGATATCATTTTAAATATTAAGGCGCAACTAGTATTAGCAATAGCAAGAGCACGTAGACTTATATACCGCTTTACAATGCTTTACAGCCCTCTCTAAGTGGTTTACAGAATCAGCATATTGCCCCCAACAATTTGGGTTCTCATTTTACCCACCTTGGAAGGATGGAAGGCTTAGTCAACCTCGAGCCTGGTGGGATTTGAACTGCCAAATTACAGGCAGCCGGCAGGCAGCAGAAATAGCCTGCAGTACTGCACTCTAACCACTGCGCCACCACAGCTCATAATTATACTTTTGATCATTGTTATTATCATTGTGAACAATTTTAATGCTGGAAAATAAATGCCATTAGTAGCAATTAGACACAATTATTTGCCTATAGGATGCAATATGGTGTATAGTTTGATTTCACTATACTTATTAGATAATTGGGCCTAATCTGTGCAGGAAGCAGAATGAGACACTACAGCTGACTACACTGTATCTGCCTCAGGGGTGGGTTCCAACTTACCTCGCTGCCGGTTCGCTCCCTCCCACGCCGCGTGGGCGCGCCTCGTGGGTGAGTGCGCGCTTTGCGCACGCACGCATGAGCAGTAACAAAAAATCCAAAAAAAATCCAAAAAAAAGATGGTGACCGCATGCACAGTGAAGTCGGCTTCTACACATGCTCAGAAGGAAAAAAAATTCAAAAAAATTCAAAAAAAAAATTCAAAAAAAAATTAAAAAAAAATTTAAAAAAAGATGGCGGCCCCCACGGACTGGCACCGACCGATCCGGTTCGGTGACATCATCGTGACATCACCAGCAGGCCGCTACCGGTTTGGGAGAACCGGTCCGAACCAGGAGGAACCCACCCCTGATCTGCCTGTAGATATTGGGGATCTTTTGAAATGCTCCTAGGTGTTTTTTAAAAAGGTCATGTCAAAGGCTAGCACACTAGAAAGGGCTATCACTGTCCATTGCTTGAGATGAAGTGAGGCTTTTTTTTGTTTTGTTTTGTTTTATGCAAGGCAATATTTTAAAATCTACATGTAATAGAAGACACAACAAAGGATTTGTTTGTTTGTTTATGAAAACAATACAGTGATACAGTGACTCTGGGTAACTTGCAATATAATAAAAAGTTTAAAAGTACTAAAAAGAATTAAAATTAGAAAAATTGAATAGTGAAGTTAAAAACCAAGATGATGGGTGACCTGGGTATGGAGATCTCTTCTGTTCAGTCAGCCACCCTGAACGTAGCAGGCCCCTGTTGGCAGAGCCAAGTTTTTAGGCTCTACCAGAAAGCCAGGAGTATTGGCGCAGACTTCACTTTTGGACAAAAGAATATTACAGAGCAGGGGTGGGTTCTGACTTACCTCGCTGCAGGTTCGCTTCCTTATGCGCCGCGTGGGCGTGCGCGCGCTTCACGTGAGCACGCACACAGATGCACAGTGCTAAAAACCAAGCTTCTGTGCATGCGCAGAAGCAAAAAACAAGATGGCGGTGCCAAGAGAGCCAGTTCAGGGGGGTGTCCAGCCAGCCATCGCTGCTGGTTTGGTGAGCGGGGGGAAATTCGCGCTACCGGTTCTATAGAGCCGGTCCGAACTGGCAGGAACCCACCTCTGTTACAGAGAATAGGATCTTCTCCTGGACTCTGCCAGCCAAATTGTTTTGGCCAACAGGATCCAAAGTAGGGCTTTCCACTGGATTGAGTCGGGCAGTTAGTCCCATCGGGGTGAGGTAGTTCCTCAGATACCCTGCATCCATGCCATAAAGGGCTAAAAAGGTGATTTTTAAAAAAGATTGGGGCAAATAAATATGCTAATCATGCTGAAAGACTGCAATTTTGTGGAAATTTCACAATCAGAGGATCTATATTAAGTGCCACAGCCTGGATCCCATAATGCAGATCCTTTTTATAATTAGAATTTAGGCAGCAGTGAAAGCCAGTTTGATCTAATGGTTAAGGGATCAGGCTAGAAACTGGAAGATTGTGAATTCTAGTCCCACAGCAGGCATGAAGATTTGGGTCAGTCATTCTTTCAGCCTTGGGAAGAAGGAAATGGCAAACAACTTCTGAAAAATCTTTCAGAAAAATCTGGAAAAAAAAAATCTTCCCAAGAAGGAAACTGAAAGGCAGTCGCCAAGAGCCAACAATGACTTGAAGGCACAAAAACAAAATGTAAAAGAATGCAGAGAGAAAAGAAAGAGACATTCAGAAGTAAAATCCAGGGCTATTCCTTAACAAACCATGACTGTGCATCTTGCAGTATGTTGGAGTTTTGTTCTGTTTGAGTAATAACAGAGCACATTTCCACTAGAATGTAGTAATTGTAAGAAAAATTGAAGGAAAATAAAATTGGGGATTATCTGTATATACTTGCACACATTGAGGCCAAGATCTCCAGCACTGAGAGGTGGCTACTTCACTTTAAGGATAGGAAGATATTGTAGCAAAAGCAAATAATCCCAAGGACAGCACGTTACTTTTGTACATAATAGAATGAATAGCACGATGACAAAATTAAGTTGCCAGTTTCTGAAAGCTACTAAAGGCTCCATACTTTAACAGTATTATTATTTCTAACTTTTGGAGACTATTGAATGAGATATATTTGCATTTTCCAATTCTTTCAGGATGAGTGGACATCTAACTATGCCAAACCTGGCTGTTCCAAAATATTGCAAAAGACCAATGACATCATTCCTTAGTAGAAAGGAAATATCCTCAGATAAAACTGAATCTTTTCATTTCTTTGATAGTGCTATATTATAGCTGTTACAAGCCATTCAAAATGACTGTATGACTGTAACTTTGTTGCTTGTATTCTTACGATTTACATTGACTGGTTCCTAATATGATTTGATTGCTTATTTGTACCTGGACTATCATTAAGTGTTGTACCTTATGATTCTTGACGAACGTATCTTTTCTTTTATGTACACTGAGAGTATATGCACCAAGACAAATCCCTTGTGTGTCCAATCACACTTGGCCAATAAAAAATTATATTCTATTCTATTCTAAAATCAGCTATGCTTCCAAAATCATCATCTCCTAAAGGGCAAGGTAGGGAGCTGACTTCTTCACCATGATCCTTCTTTTCTTATTCCTCTTTTTTCAGAAAATAGTTTTGAAAACTTCACTCTAAGCATTCCTGAAGGAGTGAATAATAGTTCAGTGTCTGGAGTCTATATTTAACATAGGGGAGAGGGGGAAAGAATGTCAGCTGCATATGATTGATGCCATGCCATACTCATGGGCACAGATAGTATTTTCTGGAGAGGAGGTTCTGGATTTGATGAAGAATTTGTTTGTCCCTCCCTCCCTCCTTTCTTCCCTTTGTTCCTTCCTTCCTCTGGCTTATGGACCAACTTTGGCATATACTCCCAAAAATGAAATAACAATATTTTCAAATTTCATGTGCCAAGGAGCCATATTGCCCATATCCAAACCCTGCTCCCCCCCCCCAATAAAAGAAATAGTCTTACTGCAAGTCAAATATTAACATTCTTTGAAGACTTGCTGGAAGACCAAGTCTTAATAGCTTCCAAAAAAATCCAAAAGTTACAGCCAATGTAATATCAGGAGGGGACGAGAAGGCTTATCTTGTGTGTCTTGTGTCAATGCTCCCTTGTTGTACTAGTTCAAGAGGGATTCTTTCTTTTGTACAATGATGGGACATACTATACATGGGTGTGGATACCCTCAAGAAATGAAGGAAAATGTGATTGTAATGTGTTCTTTGGAATGTAGATGATGGGGTTAAAGCCTCAGATTGACAGGCCAGCTCTTAAAACATTTTAGAACATAGCCTATTACTTCTCCGTTTACTGATAATTTCTTTGGTTGTTTATTTATGAAATAAAACATTATGCTTGACACGTTCCAGCCAGCCAGACCCCATTGCCAAAAAAAAAACCTCTGGGTTTGGAAGATGTCATTGCTTTGCCAAAGGTTGAATCACTTAGGAAAAGTTAAATAATTTAAATACAGAAGCAGAAGTTTGTTATGGCTCTTGGTTAATGCCTTGAAATTTGTTTTTCAAACAAAAGCATTGATCAAAAACAATCTGCCTTCTAACTATCCCTTGAAACCTAAATATTACATCTAGTGTTTGTAGGCTGCCTTAATGAAAATTCAAAGTATATAACACCCTATTTTTGTTCAGAAGGGAACAAAAGTTAGGGATTTATGTAAAGATGTCTGAACATATTTGAAGAATATGTTCCATCTTATAGAAAGCCATGTACTTTGCATGATAAAATTATCTAGTATAGCCAGCTAGAAGATGGCATTAGATGATATGAAGTGTGTTAAATCTCTGCCAATTATTTTAGACAAAACTGACCTAGACTAATATTTTGTTAACCAGGAGCTCAACTCTCTTGATAATGATGGTTGATATTTTTAAGTGTTTTACTTATGTAACTAGTTCTTTGATATTAATCTAATATGCCCTTCTTCTAAATGTATCCCAAGGTATTGTTTCTTTGTATTCAAAATGAATTATGGATCACATTGGACATCTAAGGATTTTCCATACTGATTATGTGACTGTCACTTTTTGCAAGCTCTTAGAATCTTAGTATCTCAGGAGGCCATAATTCATAGTAGAAGAGAAAGCACTCATCACTATTATGAATGTCAGGTTTTAATCACAGAGATTTACCTGTGATTAAATTAGAGCATTAGATCAAATTTAAAACATCTAGGGAATGGTGGAGCTATTTCAAAAGTTTCAATCCTTTCCTTTCCCTAGTCTTCTAATTTTTCTCTATTATTTTCCCCAGTTTTAAAAAGAAATTATTTCCATTCCCAATTCTATTCTGAAACTGCACCCCACAACTTTTTAGGAGGCTCTTAAACCTACTCACTCATAGTCATGCCAAAGAAGATACTGATGTACATGTTTACTCCAAGTCACATATGCAAAGACATGGCTTTTGTTGAATTTCCTCTTTTAGTCTGCTCCAATCTCCATCAATGTTCTCCAAAGAACATCTCAACATCTCACTTTGTATGTTACATGAGATGAAGAGTTTTTAATAGCAAAGGATACTGCAGCAAAATCAGCCTTATCATCATCTACAATCAAAATTGTAGTACACTCTATCAAGAGCATTATCTAATGGTACATTTCTAGTCTAGAAAGCTCCTCCAGCTGACCACCAAAACAGCTGTAATAACTTCACTGCAAAGGAATGTTTCATTCAGTCAATATTACCCATACTTTCATTATTTGAAAATGTAAAGTTGCCTTTCCTAGTCTAGAGACACGATGAACCATTGTGCACTACGGTACAATGGAGGAAGTGTAGCAGCAAGAAATCTATGTCCCAAGACAATAGCTAATTGGTTCAATTTCCTGCTGCGGGAATAAAAACTGAGTATTTTAAAATGACACATATGCCACAAGCCCTAACCATCTAGACAAATAGACAAGGTGACATTGCTGGAAAAGAAGAGAGGAAAAGGTTTTGATTTTCATCAGTGAGCAAGGAAAGTCAAAGATCTGGCAATCAAGATGGACAGCAGCCAAGAGAAGGCTTTCTTGCTGAAAACCCACCTCCCCCAATAAAGCTGCCAATGCCAAGAATTCTTATCTAAAGCCTAAGTGATTATAGCCAGACAAAAAAAAATACCTTTGAACAGTTTTTCTACTATTTTCTAAGACAACCCTAAATAATTTTGCAAGAATTGCAAAACTTCAGAATTTTTTTCCCAAACCTTGCCCACCCCCAACCATCCAACCATAATATCTCACACTCTTTTCATTCTCTTTCATTGTTTTTACATTGCTCAATAAACTCAAGGATTCAATGTGCAATTCAGTCATGAAGAGAGAAGAAATTAGGAATCCATTTCTCTATCCCTGTCATTGGATTTATTTACATTAATAATGCAGAGAAATGATTTCAATTCTAATAGGCAATTGTTGCTGTTATCCAGAGGAAGAATAAATCCCAAAGTAACATTGGGCATAATTGTGGTCTCCTCTAACCAAAGTTTAATTCATATTTCAGGTTTTCATGACATCCCAGTTTACTGATTGTCTAATAGGCTAATTTAGATTAGTAGGTAGGTTAATAGACTCAAATTCTGGTAACAGGCTTCTACATGAAAATGCTTAAGGCCTTAATGTTTTCTTTACAGGTTTTATGCAACTGCTTTCCATACTTAGCATTATTTCTATTTTCTTTTGATGCCATAGGAATAAGTTTTATTTGTCTGGGCTTTTTAAATAAATATTGAATTTTTCCATTTAAGTGATATTAGCTCTGAAATTTCAATTACTTAAATTGATATTTGAGATTATGAAAATGTAAAATCAGCTATGTCTATTAATGATTACAGATTTCATAATTTGTGGTGAATTTGTTAACTGCCTCAAAGAACTTGTGCTACTGGTCAGCCAATAAGTATGTATGTATGTATGTATGTATGTATGTATGTATGTATGTATGTATGTATGTATGTATGTATGTATGTATAAATAAATAAATTTCTGAATTGCAGTAGTGATGCTGTTCTCTACTGTGATTTACTATTGGGCTTTCATTGCTGTATTGATTTTTATATATTATTAATTGCCATTTATTTTAATACATGGGTTTTATGTAAGCTAGTCTAGGAGCCTTGTTCACTGAAGAATGTGGTAAAATACAATCAGTTAACTAATCTCTCTTGATATCTATAACACGTTTTCCCCAAAATACCTTATGTATGTATGTTGTTTTAATCAGTAAATGAAGTAAATCAGCTATTTATCAACACCCTGAAGTGAAATATTACCTTCCTTCCTTACCTCACTTTGCTGTGCAGCATAAGAAAATAGAAATAGCATAAGGTCTTTTATCCCCTTGCCCTTTAAACATTTTGGAAAGATTCAGAATGTATCCCTTTTGTGTTCCACTAAATTAAATTCATCTGTATCCAGGGCATCTTGACATAGGTCAGAGAGAGTAGGCTAGACGTGGTGAGGGTCAAGCATTTGATTCTAAATTTAGAAAGCATGCTACACTGCACAATCAACATTTCTATCAAAGCACCACAGAAGGGGTTTACAATTCTCTGAGACCTTAACCCAGCTGACATTTTGTTTATTACTTCAAATGTGAAACACTGATATTATATGGAAAGCCAATGTTCCCCCCTCCCCAATGGCTTTGAAAAAAATAAAGGTCTACTGTTTATGCAGCAACATGAGCATTGTCTCATTCGTTCATTCATTTCAGCTCAAGTATACAAAGATAGGGACATACCTCTTCTGCAAAGTACTAAGAAATCATTGCAGAAATTGGAGGGTTGATTAGTATCTACAGAATGCTAGTAAGAAATCATTGAATTCAAGTTGTAGAGCTCTTACTTTTAATTATTCCCATACTCACTTTGCAAGAGGGGGGAGGGATTCCCATGCCTATTTTATTGCTTAAAGTAAGAACAAACAATTTCTACTAAATGTAGGATTCAGACAAACCTCACTGAAAATTGTTGTCCAGGAATCTTGGGCAGGGGCTGAATAACAAAAGGGATGGTGCTGAAATTTTTAGTCTAAGGCAGTATTTCTCAACCTCATCAATTTTAAGATTTAAGTGTGGACTTCAGCTCCCAGAATTGCCCCGAGCAAGGGCGTTCTTAAATTTGTGGAGGTTGAGAAACACTGGTCTAAGGCAGAGGTGTCAAACTCAAGGCCCGCGGGAGGCCGTGCACGGCCCTTGTGCCCCGTTTTGGCCAGCAAAGTGCTCCAGGAGGCCATGCAGGCCGAAAATGGGGCCCAGGAGAGCCTTGTGCTGCTCCCCTGCACCCCGTTTTGGCCAGTAAAGTGCTGCAGGAGGCTGTGCAGGCCGAGAACAGGGTGTGGGGGGGATTGTGCAGCTCCCCCGCACACTGTTTTGGCCAGCAAAGTGCTACAGGAGGCGTCCGTCCCATCTTCCTGTCTTCCCCCCAGCCGGCCCACGGAGAACTACAATGCTGATCCAGCCCTCGAAAAAATTCAGTTTGACACCCCTGGTCTAAGGCAAATGTAGAAATGGGAACAATTCACATCCCTGAGTGATCTTGCTCCCATTCTTATCCCTACTTTTGCAAATAAAGATAAAGTTCATACCACCCAAGTCCAGTCAATTCAGTCAAATTTCAGCCAAATGATGTCATGGTGCTGAGTAAGAAATTCTGTACCTGAGCTAGCTTTCTAAATTCTTCAGACTAAATCAGCGATAAAATATTTGAACCTTCTGAAGGACTCAAAACTCAAGAAATAAACAGAAGTAATAGCTGAACATTCAGGGGGACTTCTAAGCTCTAAAAAGGAGAGCAAGTAAAGGACTTTTCAGGTAATACCAGTGTGTAAGACTCACTAAATCTTTTGAATACACACAGCTTCTTCTATTCAAATATAATTTATAACCATAAATATAAATCATTATAGATTTTAAGATATATCATCATTTATTATTAATACGTATACAGGTAAAACAATCTGAAATATCTGAACATTGGGTCCAATCAGAACTTCAGTTTATTTTATTTTATTTTTACCAAGCACATTTCCATTTCTATTTCCTTGTTACTTTTTCATAAAGTTGCAGCTGGTATTGCTGTCACTCTCTGTAGACTGATTCCTCTCTCCCTTAATCTTCGTATCTTTTCCTGCAATGTTGACATAAAGGCTTATAGCAAAATGAAAGCTATATTTTTCTTTGTTGTCCTACTGAAAACGTCTCTCTCATTCAAGGCGTCTGGGCTTAGAGTTGGGCCTTTTTCCTTCTATGAAATCCCTGTTATATGACCTCTAGTGGACAAGCCCAGAAGTTTCAAGCATTTGGACACTTCAGAGTAGTGACAGTTAGAATATGCTTGCATGATAGATAAAAGACTTTCTCTGGTTGAGAACAACCCCTGGTGACAGTACAGATACTTCTAAAGCTTTCTTGGTAGCAATATTCCTTTCTTTTGGAATGTGTTTACTTCCCTACTTTCTGGGATTTTCTGATGATCTCTCATCCAACTCCTAACCAGATCAAACCCTACTTAGCTTTTTCTGGAAATTGGCTAGATACTGCTCCTTACTATGTGCAGTGAAATACTTCCTTACCATTCTCTCTGTGCTACGTATTAGTCTGAACTAAATTCTGAAGGGAGCGTAGTACAAGCCAATAGTACTTTATTTTATTTGCCCTATGTAGGAGACATTCATTTACCCTGGGAATTAAATTGATATAGGAGATTATAAATGCCTCAGTTTATCATGAATGAGGATTACAGATCTTTCATCTGTTTTGATGCTATTGTTAACAGGGGATCGTAGTTATGAATTATCGACTATCCAGAGAGTACTTTTTTTTAATAAAATGATAGTCATTAAAAAATATTACCACCACTGACTGCATCCATTTTTTTTTGGAACATAAGCCAGATGTAGACTAAAATATATCCTGAAAACTAATGTGTAATATTAAATCAGTCATATGGCAGACGTCTGACAATATGCATTCAGCAATTCTGTAGGTTTCCTGAAATCAAATTATCTTTTACAATATATTTACAAACAGTATGCTTGCACACAGTATGCTTGCAGAAGTAAAATAAAAATGATTAAGTTTTAAAATGATTACAAACACTGCAAACATTCCTGGCAACTATCTGAAGGAAAGGGCAGGCAGGAAAACACCTCCTATTATCCTGAAGAGGCTTTGGCATAAAGAAAATCAAGCTGGGATGAGGACAGCATAAAAAAGACATCATATACAGACCTATGAAGATCTATGAAGAGACCAACGGTTGGACTGGCTAACTGACCTGTTTTGGTGCTCCAAACCTCAGATTGAATTTTGCCTTCTTTCTGGGGAACAAACCAGGCAAGCTTTTGTTCCAGAGACGGTTTTAATTCTGATGTGTGTTCCTTTCCTTGTTATCATCAAGCTGGGATGAGGACAGCATAAAAAAGACATCATATACAGACCTATGAAGATCTATGAAGAGACCAACGGTTGGACTGGCTAACTGACCTGTTTTGGTGCTCCAAACCTCAGATTGAATTTTGCCTTCTTTCTGGGGAACAAACCAGGCAAGCTTTTGTTCCAGAGACGGTTTTAATTCTGATGTGTGTTCCTTTCCTTGTTATCTATGTGGCCTGGGGGGAATTGCTGGTCTGATCTGACAGCTGTGTGTGTGTTGAAACCTGAAGCGGGACTGTTTGTTCCGGGCACACACACTTTTCCTGCCTCTGAGGGAGTGAAAAACTTTTGAAACTGTGGTGGAACAACTCACAGATGGCCTCTGTTTGTAATCATCCGGCTGTCTGGGAGGGAGACGGCCGAGGCCGTTTAGCAGTGGGCCTCCTGGGCGTGTTTCATCAGAGTCCATCCTGGGAGCACCTGGTCGGGGCCTGCTTCCACACCGGAGATCGTGGCCTGCTGTTTTCCCCTGTCGGAGCCTTCCTGTTTCCCCTCATTGGAAAGGAACAAGGAACTCAGAAACACATTAACAAGGATCTTGGTGACTTCGTTTGTGTCCCACCAGCTCAGTGTTCTGCAGGCTCTGCTGGATATGAGATGTTTTATGGGCAAGTTACATTCATGGGTCTTAACAACAGCCCATATCAAAGCGGTGTTTTCTTTCTGACAATTTATTTCCATATAGACTAGC
>QLTV01004097.1:3777147-3793654 GCA_003457575.1 Thermophis baileyi
AAAGAAAGAAAGAAAGAAAGAAAGAAAGAAAGAAAGAAAGAAAGAAAGAAAGAAAGAAAGAAAGAAAGAAAAGGTACGGTATGTGTTGCTGAAACTAAGGGAGAGGGGAAGGATATATTAGATCTGAGTGAAGATGCGCTTATGTTATGTGGTGGAGTTGATTAATACAGGATGTATAAGTTTGCTTACGAATGAAAGGCAGAAAATATAAATTGGTGTCATTTAGACTTGTGTTCATATGAAAATAGAAATCCATAGATTATTGATGATTGCATGATTCACTCCAGTGAATGGTGATGATGAAAAGAATTAGAGAGAGAAACTATGCAACATTCTGAATCAATGTAAACCAGTGGGAAAGGTATGCTGTTAGATGACATGCATGGGTGGAAATAAGATCAGACAGGAAAAGCAATAGGGCCATTTGGAGCACCAAGAATGAATGACAATGCTGACCCGTGAGTGTCTTAGAAAAATGTTTGTTTTGAATAAATGTTTCAAGCGTGTCTATTCATAGACAAAATGAATGAGTCAAAAAGGTATGATTGATCAGATTGTTTATGATGAAAGACTGGGGGACTTAGTGAAGAATACAAGAGTGGTAATATATTCTGACTAGCTGAATACCCGTGCTCCACTATGAAACTATGTGATCGGGATTGATAAATCGACACTTACAGCTTGAAAATTAATGAGTAGTTACGATCGGCCTCTCCTCTCCCCTTCTCTCCTCAGACTTGCCCCACAGAATCCTCTCCACTCCCATTCTCTCCCTCAGGCTTGCCCCAAAGAAGCCTCGCCTCTCCTATCCTCTCCCCTTCTCTCCCTCGGCCTGGCCCCATTGATCCTCTCCTATCCCCTTCTCTCCCTCAGGCTTGCCCCACAGAGGCCTCTCCTATCTTATTCCCTTCTCTCCCTCAGGCTGGCCCCATTGATCCTCTCCTATCCCCTTCTCTCCTTCAGGCTTGCCCCACAGAGGCCTCTCCTATCTTATCCCCTTCTCTCCCTCAGGCTGGCCCTATTGATCCTCTCCAAACTCCCAGCTCGCAGGCTGGATGAGTCACGCGCTAGCCACGCCCAAGTGGCAGTTGGAACAGAGTTCTTTTCAGGTGGGGAGGGGGAGTAGAATGCCTAACTCAGTGGTTCCCAACCTTTTTTTGGCCATGTCCCACCTAAGCATCTCTAAAATCCTGATGCCACCCCCCGTGAATATAATTCTTACTATTCAAAAAGTGAACTCCTACTCACACAGAGGAAGCCTAAAAGGCCATTAACTTGGTTTAAACAAGGTTCCAATTGCCCCCATTAAAAATCAAATTGCCCCCTTATGGGGCATGGGCCCCACATTGGGAACCACTGGTCTAACTCCTTAGCATCAGAGCGTGTTAATAATAATATAAGAAATACTAATGATCTGATGGTCATTTCGAAAAATCCTTTCTTAGCGAGCACCTAGAAGCCAAGAGGAACATATGTGCCAAATTTCAAGTTTGTAGGCTTTACGGTTCTGGAGATTCCGTAATGCTGCGTGAGTGTTTTTTGCTTTTATATATATAGATTTTAGAAATAGCTGCAATTTGGTACTGTCAAAAGTAGAACTTGAGGAATAAATAGACGTGGGGGGGAAGAAAATGTGAAAAAAGTATAGTGAAAGTAGAACCACTTCAGGAAGAGAAAGTGCAAGTCCTATATGAAATAAGTAATAAAATATAGTTTTACCTCCCAGCAGGATGAAAAGAAAGTGGATATTAAAGGGGGGGGATTATAAAGTTGCTCTGTGCTACAGAATATAACAGAAATGTGTTGTGTTAAACTAATAGGGAACATTAAAAAATGCTTAGTGGAATTATCAATTGGAAGAGGATGGGGTTTGAAAAAAGAGAACCATTGCAAATGGAAATGAAGGGGAATGAGAAAAAGTATATAAATGTAGAGAAAGGAGGGAAAAAATACAGCCAAAGAGCGAGAAACACAAGATTAAAAGAAGCAGAGAACATGAAGAGTGATTTGATGGAGATAGATGTTTGTTTTGGAAATGGAAAAAAAGGACTAACCAAGGATTCTCCAGAGTGAATAGAATGACTAATGTAACAAAGATCACGGTAGTTGTCTTTGGCAAGGAAAATGCATGAATTGCACATTATACTTAAACAGTGAAAAATCTGATTAAGCTGCTGCTTTTATGTGCCTTGGTAGAATGTTTACTGAGAATAGAAAAGTGGATGAAGAAACATGCAAATACTGGGTGGAAGGTAGTGGGCGGTGTGCCCTGTTGAGAACTGTGTCTTTTTAAAGAAACAAAAATATTTGTGCAAAAGAGTACACTTCTGCCCACTTTGTTGTATAGAAGAGAAGGTTGGGCAATCTCATCTCAAATAAAAGTAAGAAGAATGCAGTGGGAATGGATTGTTTCAGAGATGTCTGCAGTTAAACAAGAAAAGATAAAGGTGAGAAATAATACAACAATGAGTAGCCTGTAATGTAAAAAGAATAAATTGAAGTGGTTTGGCCATTTAGAGAGGATGAATGAGGATCTAATTGCAACACACATACATGAAGGAAGAATGTATAGTTGACAGGTAAAAAATAGAGTAAAAAAAGAGAGATGGGAGTTAAAGAACAAAAAATAAATTATGAAACATTATATGAACGTGGTGGAAGCTACATTGGTTTGCAAGAATGCAAAGGTATGGATACCTACAGTAAAAGATGTTGGTATAAAATAGTTTTAGCTATATTCTTTTCTTTTTCATAAACTTCTTTGGGTTACAATTTCTTTGTAGTATCGTTCAATCAATCAATCAGAATAGAGCGGGAAGGGACCTTGGAGGTCTTCTAGTCCAACTCCCTACTCAAGGAGGAGACCCTATACCATTTCAGACAGGTGGCTGTACAGCCTTTTCTTAAAAACTTCCACTGGTGAGTGAAGAGATTTCATTGGAAACCTTTTCTTTGCATAGTGTTCCAAAGGAATAACCTGGTGGGTGAGTTTGTAGTTCATTTTTTTTTCCCAAACAGAATTTTAAATGTAGCACAAGCCAGTAAGACAGAGTATGTTTTTTCCTGCTTTTTCTGCCAGAAATTGTACTTTTTCTAGCAAGTGAAAAAATGCAAATGGAACTTTGTGATGAAACCCTGCACCAAGGGAACTTGGTGTGTGTGTGTGTGTGTGTGTGTGTGTGTGTGTGTGTGTGTGTGTGTGTGTGTGTGTGTGTGTGTGTGTTTGTTTGTTTGTTATATATATATAGATCCCTTGATTCAGGCCTGAAGCAAAAGAAATACAAAACGATAAATAGCCAATATTTGCTGATATGCCTGCTGATCATAACTCTCTGTAACCACATGTACAAAATGGTGAGGAAGAAGCTCCTAAATTTGCTTGAAGATATTTGAACATATCTTCTCTGAGTAATCTTGAATACAAACACTCTCTATTGTTGCATGTAAGGATGCCCAAAGAAACCAGTGAACAAAGCACACTGAATTTAGTCCAGATCTCTCAAACATTGGTAAAGGAACAATCATTAAAATAGGTTAAAGGTTCAACAAGAGCCATTATTTCTAGCCTACAGATTCTTCAGTCTTCTTACAGTTACCACTAGATGGCACTAGAATAGTCTGTTAAAGTTGTTGATTGTAATTGTCCTAACATCAATAGGCCTTGCAAAGCTGCTTTGGTTCGCTTTGAAAAGGAGCTTTGTCTCAAAGGCAAGGAACAAAATGTTCCTTCTGAGTACCTGCAAAAGCTGGAAGAGATTTCTGCAAAGAAAAACCTTGCCTGCCTCCTTCAAGCATTGGAAAAACAATGAAGGAGGTAGACAAACTAAGCAAAGTGGAGGGGCTTGTGTTGCTTCATGAAGCAGCTTCAAGGGGTTCTTTCCTTGAAACTTCATAAACAAAATGGCATTCTGCACAGCCCTAAGAAGTAATGACCAGGGTGAAATGCACTTACCTTCCCTACTGGCTCGCAAATGTCAGTCTGCGCATGCGCAAAGCCTTCTGCGCATGCGCAGAGCCTGAAAATCATCCCCCAAAAGGGACGTCATGATGTCTGCGTGGGTGGGCCGGGCTTTGCGCAGTCAGCCCTACTGCCACGCATGAGCCGGTTAGAGCCGGCTGCATTTCACCCCTGAAACTGACATTGTGGGGTTTTTTGTTTTTTTTTCATTGTCATTGATTTGGTATTCTATGTATATGTTTAAATTGTCATTTCCTTGTATTGACTGTAAGCTGCCAAGAATCAATTGATTGTGTCAGGATATGAATTCAATAAATAAACAAAAATATAACTTCAAAAACTGCCCTGGTACTTCAAAGATCTCAGTTAAGGGGAAGGCCCTCATACCTCACCATTATAGAAAGTCACACTTCATCATTAGAGAAAGTATTCTAACAAATCATTCACAAAAGAGAAGGAATGGAATATTTATCAAATCCCCAATTTCCAATAATGTCTCCTTTACAAAATCCACAAGCTCTGGCGAATCACCACGAAATCCTCTCTCATCTTTACCTAGGAGTAGAATTCAAAACCACAAGAGCTATTTGGTTATTGTATCTTAGATTTTCTGTACTTTCTTAGAGTAATGAAAACAAGAGTAGGATTCTTCAGAAATGTTTAAACTTTATTCCTGGCAAATAACGACAGCAAAAATGCTGGTGTTTGTAAATTTTAATAAAATGAAAATTCAGATCATGCAAATGTACTTTATAGATACCAACCACAGAAATTGATGTTATATTCTGAAGTTGTAATTATATTATGTGCATGCAGTGGACATCTTCCAGAAAGGGAATGTCAAACAACACAGCAGTTATTTCATTTAACCTCCTTGTAACTAGAGATGCAGATATGTTATTACCTTTTATGTTTGCCCATTTTTTTAAAATCCAAAAATACTTTTGGTATATACCTGTTTTTTAGGAAAGGATATTCCACATTGCAAACAGAAATCACAAAATAGAACCTTTCCTGTCCCTGGGTTCCAATGCCAGGAAATATCTCCCTTCTAGAATGTTACCAATTTTATGGACCTTCAAAGATATGTTATCTCCATTCATACGGTGGTGACATACTCTTACCTTGCCTCATAGCAGCAATGGTTTTGGTAGACCTAACAAGTTTGAACACAGTATGCTGTGTGCTGTAATCAGCCACCAGGTGGCAGTAATAATACATTTAGGCCACTATATACGGTCCAGGGCTAAAAGTTCTGCAGGTGATGCCATGGTTTCATCTGAAAATACAATAGAAACCCAAACATCTCCTCACTCAAGGTTGTCTGACATTTAGGGTGATTTTTTTTCTCAGTGAAAACACAGCACAATTAAATCAACATAGGAAAATTCCAGTCATTGTCCAAATATAGCCACGGTGGAGTTCTTTCCAAGCACCCCCTTTGTCTGATACTCCTGACAGATATGATGAAAAAAAAATTGATCAGGGAAATCAGATTTCCCCTAAAGTCTGAGAGACTTAGCAGTAAAATCTATTTTCAAACCTTCTACCACTTGGGGTATATTCAAGAGCAATTTGTTAATGCTTTCTTCCCTCTACAATACAGTTAAGGTCCCTACAACCTCACCCCTATGCGGTAATTGATCTTTAAAAAGAGACACCATTGAACTTGAGATGTGTCCTTACCCACTGATAATGTGCTATGCCAATGGCTTTGCTCAATCCTTTAGTAAAAGGCATTCTGCTTTACCTAAGTGATCCTGGACAACAATAGAGCCTTTCTATGCCATTCTGAACTGGAACCATGAATCAAGGCGGGCTCCCAAATCATGCACCAGATCTGTTTGAAGCATCGCAACCCCATGCATAAACAAAAATAAAAGATCCAGATCCAGATGGTCCCAAAATTCACAGCTATTCAGTCTTACAGGGTTTGAATCTGAGTCTTTTCTCTCCCTTCCAGGTTCCCGACACCAAAACAGGGGCATCAATTAGAGGAATTAAATTACAACTGGTAGTATCTCAACTCATGCCAATGGATGACCTCACCCAACAGACTCATGTAAATGTCAAACAAGAGAGCTAACAAACCCCTTGAAGGATATAATTGGAAATAAGTCTCTGTGTTAGGCAAGAATTAGATTCTACGTCTAGTTTCTTTTCCTTTTCACAGTCAGTGCTCAGCCAACCAACACTAAAGAAACCAGCTTGTTTGCTTGCACAAAAATGGGAATAGGAGTTTTCTCCTGGAATTATTATCATATGCAAGGTAAAGGAGGCTCTTCTTTTGTGTCCTTTTTGGTAAGAAATAAGCCATTTAGGCATGGATGTCTGGCACAATCTGTGAAGATAAAACAATGACAAAATGTGCATCCCAGTGCAAAACCTATCCTTTCATACTGGGTGTTCCAAAAACCATTTGCATTGTGATGTCACAACATGCTTTTGTCAGTTACTCCCCCTCCCTGTCCCAACTCTTCTTCATTTATGGGATCTATGAAGTGGGCTATTTTAAGAATAATTCCTTTACTTAAATCTGATTAGCACAGATGCTGATGTGATTTCAGCATCAAATTATAAAATCAGTTTACTTACATGAGAATTTCAATATATTGTGCTAGTTTAGTTAGATCTGATTTTTAGTTAGATCTTGTTTTTGTTGAGATGTTTTATGATTTTATTCTGCTATCTTGTATTATATTATATTGTTATATTTTATAATATTCTTTTTAATATTATTTTTAGGATAGCCAACATGATCGCCAACATGATCGCCAACGTCCGATGACGGATATGGCACAAGAAGAAGAATATTATTTTTACTAATTAATTCTATTAAAGAATGTTTTACAGAATAAAAGCACTGCAGGTTTATAAAAAAAAAAAGTGACAAGCAATTTAGAAAAAAGACAAGAAAGAAAGGGAGGGAGGGAGGGAGGGAGGGAGGGGGAGCAGCTTCCATTCTTCATTACAACACTTACAAATGCATTTATGTTTTATCCTCTCTCTCTAAAGCTACATCATGGCTCCTTTTTTCCATATTCTAACCTTTGTAATCACCAAACCCATAGATCATAACTTCATTTTTTCCATTTTCAGCAAAAAGTTCAAAAACAGTTTCCAGTCACTCACAAAAATATTGTCTTTTATCTAATCAAATAATTTTGCCACCCCTGCAAAATATTTTACAATATTTCAATAAAATATATATTTATATATTATATTGTAACATATGTCTCTTGTACATTGCCCCGAGTCTTTAGGATAATGGGCAGGTTATACATTATTTCAATGAATATATTAAATAATAAGTCACATCCTCATTATCTCTCACCAGAGGTGGGTACCTCCCGGTTTGGACCGGTTCACCCGAACTGGTAGTGACCCGCTGGTGACATCACAGTGATGTCACAGATCTGGTTCGATCAATGCCAGTCCGTGGGCGCCGCCATCTTTTTTTTTTTTAATTTTTTTGATTATTTTTTTTTCAGGGTTTTTTTTTCTTCTGTGCATGTGCAGAAGCTGAGTTTCCGGCACTGCGCATGCATCGCCATCTTGTTTTTGGCTTTGGGGGGGGGGAATTAAAAAAAAATTTGCACTGCGCGTTTTTGGGGATTTTTTGGCATTGTGCATGCGCATGTGCGCGAAGCACGCACGCGCCCATGAGGCAGGCCTCGTGTCACCATTTATCGTTTGAGATTGAACATACGTGGTGGAGGAGCTTCTACAGCTATGTGATGTTGAATCCAAAACAGAACAGTGCAGTGTAAGATATAGGAAAATGTCTAGATATAAATCTGCTGCAGAAATTTATTCTCCACGTAGATGATTTATACAGCAACTAATATGTCACATTTTAGTTTCAACTAGGTGTCACAGCTCTGGGTTGCAAATATCCCAATAATCATGAGATGGCAGCAAACATTAAAGATTTCTATCTCTTTACTGTTATCTGGTGGTTAAGCAGAGTTTTGCATTCCAAATAATTCCCAAATAGAATACCTGAACAGAGCAGGTGATTTGGCTAAACCTACCCAGTGAACTTCACCTCTGATCTTCTCTTTCTAAAGTACATTCTACCTATCCTATGAACCTGTTTTGTTAACATAAAGCTCTAAATCTAGACTAATTTTTTTTCATTCTTATCTACCACATGGCAATTTAATATCCTTTTTTGCTTTTTCAAAATCCACACGAGTGCCCTGTTCCACATTTTCAATGAAGGACAGCTTTCAGATATAGACACTATTCAATTTACCAGAAATACATCAATTTTACAAGATCTAAAACATGAAGCATTGTTACAGTCCTAAATCTCTAAGGCCTTAAAATGAATCCCTGAATACTTGGTTTATTACATCCAAAGGCATTAGAGCTAATATAAAGCTTGGGATGGAAAATAGGAAAGGTATTGCATTTTATTGTAGCAAACCTAATGTTTACGTTGTTGTAATGACAAGTATCATGCTATCATACATATTAAGATTTAAGTTGAGTGTCAAATATTATACCTGCTACCCCAGTCTAGTATAACTAGCCTTTTTTTACCACTTCAGAATAACCGCAGGACTGCTTATTTTCTGTAATTCAAAAACCAGAAGTGAAATAAAAACAAGCCTGAAATTGGACAGCTGCAGATCATGTACTTTTGAAATAGCATCATTATGGGTAGGAGAACTAAAGTACTATATTGAATGTTCACAGTTAGTGCCAAAGTTGAATTAGGAAATGTAGCCTATACAGAATAATTTTGTTAAAAGATGAAAATAGTTTACCAAGTATTGGCATCGGCTGTTCAGCAGTGTTTCTTAAAAACACATATTATATTGAATGTTTCTCACCGCACATATTTCTGCCCAATTTTTTTATTTCCTAACTCACTATTGCCAAAAGTTTCTAAAAGTGCTCTAGGCTTGAAAGTGTGTTTGGGTTATCTATAGAGAAAAATTGTTTCATTGTTATAAAATTAAATGTTATGGCAGCAAATCATAGACAGAAAAAAATACTAGTAGTAGCACTGAATGTAGACATTGGGCTTTAAATTAAATTCATGTTTTAAATTGGATTCATGTTTTAACTGGTACCTTTAAATAAATAATTTTTACTTAAGATTTTTCACTTTTTTCATTATTGAATTGAAGGTCTACTTGCTTCCTTGTGGTTTGCAGATACACGAAATTATGGTAGTCAGCCAAGTTTTCTATGGGGTTTTATGCTTCTTCTAATCTCCAGGTCTTAAAGGCCAGTTTAATTGCTAGAGGTTCCTTATTCCAGATGGGATAGTCTTATCCTGAGGAATTCAATTTCCTGGAATAATATGTGCAAAGTATGTGTAATTTCCACAGCATTCAGCAGAATGGATCTCAGAGTAGCATCTGAAATATCTGTTTAAATGAAACAATTGAGTAGCAACAGAGTGGTCAGTGCCTGGAATGCACCACCTGACTCTGTGGTTTCATCCCCAAACCCCCATAACTTTAACCTTAGACTGTCTACTGTTGACCTCACCCCATTCCTAAGAGGTCTGTAAGGGGCGTGCATAAGCGCACCAACTTGCCTACCGTCCCTGTCCTACTGTCCCCATTTATTCGTATCTATTTCCTGTATTCATAATCATGTTTATACTTATATCTGTTATCTTATACTGTACATGCTTGACAAATAAAATAAATAAATAAAATAAAGAGTCAGAGTGTTGCAAGATAGGTCTTTCTTCACTTTTCAAAAAAGAACCAGAGCATCCCAAATCCATGGAGTTGCTTGTGGAAAATGGGGGCTGTGAGTTCCTGTGGTGTTTATAAAAGAGAAATCAGGAAACAATGATTTTTCAATGATTACTGACTCTCGACCAGATCTCCCTCTGGAATAGATATCAACTGCCTGTGATCACTGAATTTTTGGAGTGTTTGTGGAATGTATGTTGTGAAATCTTCATTAAATTGGACCTCTGTGGGGCTCACCATTTCTTCAGATTGTGTACCGAGGAAGATTAACCTTCTCTTAAGATTTTTGCTGCTGAAATCCCACAAAGTAAACTTTAAAAGGGGTAGATCTGCCCAACTGAAATTTGGCTCCAGAGTTCAGGTCAATGGGGCAGTTGTAGAACTGATGAGGTGGTACCTGATCAATCCCTTGCTCACTGAAGATATCTGCAAAGTTGGGTATGTTTAGTTTGCAAAAGAAAGTGGAGGTATCAAACTATTGACAAATATCTAGAAATGCAACCAGATCAAATATGTTCTCTGTTAAAAGTGGGGGCAAGACACAGGATATTAATGAATTGAAATTTAAAATTATCCCAACTGAATATTAGGAGAAATTTTCCTCTGCTAAGCAGTGGATCTGCTGAGGAATGAAATATTTTGTCTAGAATAGTGGTGGATCTCCCATCACAGTATGGTTCCAAATTGTCATAGCATATGGGAATGAGCTTGGGAGACAAGAGGAAGAACCACAGACTGGACAACTGGCATGCAAAAGATGGCTCAGCTCACAGAAGGAAGATTATGTAGAAAACATTTTAGAAAAGATATTCCCTAGTATTCCAGAGTGTAAAAGGAAAGGAGGAGAGAAATTACAGTATTTCAGTCTTGTAAAAAATCTTTATAGTCTAACAATAAAGATAGAGCTAGCACTCTTGGTTGTGCTTCTTGTCTAGTCAACCTCACAAAGCTAACACAAACTTGGACAGCTACTTCTCAAAATTGATTTAGAAAATTTTTGTTCCGGGCAAGGTGTTGGATTAAATAGCATATAAAGTCAAAGTCATATGTTCTTGATTCTATCCCTTCCTTTCTATTTATCTTTGCCTTTGGTTTTGCTGTTTGAATCTGGGATTTGCTTAACAGGATTTGGCTCCTATTTCTGCTCAACCTCAAAAAGTCTGTCTTTTGTATGTTGTATCTGTTCAAGAACTTTGACTTCTTCATAACCCCAGTTGCTTTCCTTCTTAGCACAGTCGATTGGGATAAGACAGTTCCATGCAGCACATTACACATTACAGCAGTTTAGGGCCAGAACTGTATAGATTTCATTTGAAACCATAACTCTGGTCCAAATTATCCTAGTTTAACCTCAGGATTTTTTTTTTCTAGATAGTTAGTCCAAATGAATATACTATCGAATAGAGGATTTAAAATTTGGATTTTGAAAATAATAACAATCCATCCTAAAGCATTCTAGAGGAAAAGGAAAGACAACATCTGCATAGTTGCTAAGAAAACAATGCTTGTAATTTATACAATTTTCACTTTTCTATTACTGTACAATATATTTTTGCTCATTGAACTTCAGAGTTTTCTTTGTGCAACCACTCTGTCTCAGAATTCTGCAGTGCTGGCACATATCACAAAGGCCACCTTGGGGAAAGGTACTCTGCATTATTATTTTGCTAATAATATCCCTGTTACAATATATATAAAGAGGTCCTGTCATGTTTTCTGGCAGCCTTTTTTTTTTTACTGGTAATTTGCATGACAGCAATAATGTTCATGGTGTTCTTTTTACAAGGTTTGTGTCGGTGTCTGGCTCTAAGTTCATGCTCTTTCACCAGGATTAAAAATAATGTCAGCTGTCTAATACCCTGTAAATCCTTCAGGTGTCAGTTACTTCTGATTTTGTATAAAAAGGACATTGGAGTCTTTCTGCTTTCAGCAATTAATTCCAGCAACTAATTCCAGCAAGTCTAGGACAGGTAATTTTTCATCAGATTCTTAATTTACATTGTATGGCAAATGACAAACTTTATAAAAGTGTGTGCTTTTTAAAAATACTACCGGTAATAGTAATAATATTTGCTGTCTCTTTTATTAATTGTATTCATTTTAAAAAATAATCTTAGGAATAAAACGGTTGTTTATCGATTACTATTTTTAATTATTCAGGTGTTAAATGGTCTTCTCTTTCCTACATACAGTATAAACACAATACTGAATGGATGTCTTGTTGTCTAACTATAACTCTAAAATAATTTTCCTTCTCAAACATGGTAATTGACTATTTCTAGAGAACTCTGGAAATGTGCACTCCTCTGTTTAAGTGTTCCTAAATTCTTGAATTTGAATTACAGGATGAAGGCAACCACTCTCTGTGCTTTGTTATTTTTTTGCTGGAAAATGATTTATTGTCATTCCTGTGAGCTATCCAATATTACAATAGCCGTGGAGAAGGAAGAATGTGGCTTTTGCATCCTGGTGAATGCAACCTTGTGCTCTGGTTACTGCTTCACGAAGGTAAGAATCCAGGAAGGTCGGGGGGAGGGGAGGCTAAAAAGAAGTAAAGTATTTCTCAAACATTGTAGATATAAGCCATACTTCACAATTGTGACAATTTTTTCTGTCAAGTTCAAAACATGGTGATACGATTTTAAGATGCATGCAATATTAGTCCAGTGGAAAATTCTTTTGAATAGATATCTCCACAGAGCAATTCTATGCATTTTATTTGGAAAGAATGCCGTTTCAAGCATGGACAAAATTGCCACTTCATACATCAAATCTTAGCTCAAGTTCCTGGAAATAATTTTCATGAAAATCGGTAGGGTTTAATGTTGACATAAAAATTCTAACAGCCTAGAGAGATATTCCTTGTTTGTTCTGTTGTCAGTTCTGAATGATGTGGCATTTATGACTGATCTCCTATTGTAAGAATGCTTCTGGGGCTGCTAATTCCTTGTTGAAGATCTATTTTATGAAACAGAAGATAAAAAATAATATTTATATATTTATCACATGCAAATATAAATATATTTCTTATATGAGGCAAGTGATAGATAACAGTAGTTTCCTGAATTCTATTGACTTACTGGCATGAAATAGCTCAACTCCAAGGAAATGTAGACTCTAGCTGGAATAAACGAATAAACAAATTATTGCTTTTTTGGGAAAATACTTTTATTTTTCTTATTTTTGTTATTATTTTAATTGTTCAATTTCAGGAGTTGCATGCAATTTCCATACCGCATTGCCTCCTAGATACAGAACTGGAGCAAACAGCCTTGTAACAAATATTTTTGTTTGTTTGTTTGTTTGTTTATTACAGACTCTAAAAAGTGACTTAGATCTGATTTAACAAATTGTGAAAGTTTCATAATATGATAAACTTGCTTAATATTGGGTTTAGATCTGTTCCTAGCAATAACAACATGTTGGGGTTTGCTACTTCAGAAAGGCGAATAACTTTTCTTTTGTTTTCTCCCATAATTAGGATCGAGCTAGTATGATCCTTCCACAGAAACATGTCCAGAAAGTCTGCACATTCAAGTCAATTGTATATGAGACTGTAAAGATCCCAGGTTGTGCCGACCATGCAGAATCCTTTTATTCCTACCCAGTTGCGACAGGATGTCACTGCAACACCTGCGACACAGACATTACCGACTGCACCCGGAGAGGCTTGGAGCCAAATTATTGCTCCTATGGCCAGCCTCGGATCATGGAGTGAAGCTTCATAATGTTCTTTGTAATGTTTGCTTTGTGAAAAACATTGTCAACAACAAAAGCCTGTAAAGAATATATGAGAAATGATAAAGCATTAAGCCAGCCCATCCACTTTATATCCAAATTGCATCCCTCTTCAATATCCCAGCCAGGGCACTTCAGTGTTGTCTTTGACACTGCAATGTTTAATGGCCTTTAAAAGCTTACATCCTCCAAGTTTAAGCAGAACCATCTTTCCTCCAGTTCTGAATTTTTTTCCCCTCCCACTTCCATTAAGAATAGAATAGAATAGAATAGAATAGAATAGAATAGAATAGAATAGAATAGAATAGAATAGAATAGAATAGAATAGAATAGAATAGAATAGAATAGAATAGAATAGAACCTTGGAGGTCTTCTAGTCCAGCCCCCTGCTCAAGCATGAGAACTTATACCATCTCAGACAAGTGACTATCCAGTCTCTTCTTAAAAACTTCCAGTGTTGGAGCATTTACAACTTCTGGAGGCAAGTTGTTCCACTGATTAATTGTTCTAACTGTCAGGAAATTTCTCCTTAGTTCTAAGTTGCTTCTCTCCTTGATTAGTTTCCACCCATTGCTTCTTGTTCTACCCTCAGGTGCTTTGGAGAATAGCTTGACTCCCTCTTCTTTGTGGCAGCCCCTGAGTTATTGGAACACTGCTATCATGTCACGCCTAGTCCTTCTTTTCATTAGACATACCCAATTCCAGCAACTGTTCTTTATACTGTATGTTCTTTTATTTTATCAGCTGAGTATTCCCCTTATTTCTCTGCTGAATGTCAGTATTGCCATACTTTCTATACATTACATGTTAGTAGTCTGCTTATTATTACTGTCTATATGAGGAACCTAGTCTGTGATGAGATAGCACACAGCTTTGATTTCAGTAGGATTCAGCTATATGTAATGCATAGCCAGGTTAGTAGATAGATTAGATTGATTGATTTCTAAGAAACTTGCAGTAGATCAGCAATTATTTAACAATAGCAGCAGCAACAACAACCGCCATATAATGGCTCCCTTCCCTGAAATTGTTACTGTTGAATGAAGAAAGCATAGGATAACCACAGTAGATTTTGGGGAGGAACAACAGTTCTGATGCTCTGAACAAATCCCTGAATTTGTAATTCTTTTGTACTAAGCTTCTGTGAATTTTGGGTTTCTAGTCAAAAAGAAAATGCTAGCCAAACATTATTTACTGTTCCTATAGCTTAAATACTGTATTGTGACTTTCTGTGTATTGAACACTGTATTTTTGGTATGGCATTCCCCCATCCCCCCAAAAAATCTGGAATAGTAATGAAGTAGATTTTCAGACTAAGCACATGTATCTAGTTAGATAGTTGCATTAAGTTGTAAGAGGACTCTGTATGAAATTTTCAATGTCCACTGAAAATTTCCATTGATTTGTTTCAGATGCTTGGTATATAACCTATTCAATGTATATTTAGATCTGTCTCTGTAAATAAATATTTCTTTGAAATAATAAACATTTTATTTTGTTGCACTTAACTTATATGATTCTTTTTTTAAAAAATGTGAAAGCTAGTAGCAAAACATCTGATCATGCATTTCTAAAACAATTTTCTCATGCTGTAGAATCTAACAAACAATTTCTAAAAAGTCAAGGCATGTTCATTCCTAATTTGCCCCTTTCCTGTGTCTACTTTTGTATGGTGAATGCCAACCTGTCATGACATAAATTGATACCTGATAGATCAGCCTCTTCTGCCTGGGGCTCTGTATTCTTTTATGACTTTCTATAGAAATCACAGAGAATGTATTCTTATGGTTACAGATCGCAAATGCCTAGGACATTCTAGGATAAATGAATTATTTGGGTTTTTCCTCCAAGGTCAGAAAAAAAGCTCCAATCTTAAAAAATGAAATATGGTTTCATTACCTTGCCAACTTCTCTTACAAATGCATCAGGAATGTGATAAGGCAGGGATTTTTAAATTTAATTTTATGCATTAATGCAATTTAGAGTCTAAGAGACTATAAATGACTCTGGGCAGCTTACGCTACACAAAAAGCAAAAAGAATAAAAATGAGGAAACAGTACATGCATCCAGAAGACAAACTTTCTACAACAACATCAAGTCCAACAAGGCTCAAGCACCCTTCTGCACTAAGGCCTGGGAGAACAGCCACATTTACAATGACTTCCTGACTGTCATCAGGATGGGATATGTACAGATCATGGGGCGGACGGGGAGGAGAGGATTCACACAGAGAAGACAAATGGAGAAGCCACACTTCGTATGTCACAATAGACGTCACCATGTAATTAAAGGGATCCAAAGCACATGCCTGATTTCACTGGACAAGCATAAACATTTGAAGAAGGTGATCACTTAAATGACCCAAAGTATGCAAGGAAGTCCTTTAAAGATTATAACTAGTACCTTGAATTGTAAGAGCTCTGGTGCACAGTGGTTAGAATTCAGTATTGCAGGCAAATTCTGCCCACAGTCTGGAGTTCGATCCTGAACAGCTCAAGGTTGACTCAGCATTCCATCCTTTTGAGGTCAGTAAAATGAGGGGGCAATATGCTGACATTATAAACCAACCAGAGAGTGCTATAAAGCACTGTGGGGAGATATATACGTCAAAGTGCTAGTGCAATTGCTGCCCAGAAGTCAACCAATGCACTCATGAAGGTCACATGTGAGGTCATATAGGCATATCATGGCATGCTCATCATTGCCTGCACAGCTGCATTATGGACCAGCCGTAACTTCCACATTGTAGTAATCCATTCATGAAGTGAGTAGGTTGTGAGTGATTCTCTGAGGGGCCTCCAAATCCCGGAATAGGCATAATAGATGATAATAATATAATATAATATAATATAATATAATATAATATATGCACTCATGAAGGTCACATGTGAGGTCATATAGGCATATCATGGCATGCTCATCATTGCCTGCACAGCTGCATTATGGACCAGCCGTAACTTCCACATTGTAGTAATCCATTCATGAAGTGAGTAGGTTGTGAGTGATTCTCTGAGGGGCCTCCAAATCCCGGAATAGGCATAATAGATGATAATAATATAATATAATATAATATAATATAATATAATA
>QLTV01004097.1:3799506-3827690 GCA_003457575.1 Thermophis baileyi
AGGTGACTTTGGGCCAATCACCAGGAGAGGGTGAGTTCTAGTCCTGCCTTAGGCATGAAAGCGAGCTGGGGGACGTTGGGCCAATCACTAGGAGACGGCGAGTTCTAGTCCTGCCTTAGACATGAAATCCAGCTGGACAGGGGTTGGTTCTAACTTCCCTCACTGCCGGTTCGCTTCCTCCCACGCTGCATGGCTGCATGCGCGCTTCACGCGCGCATGCGCAGTGCAAAAAAATCAAAAAAATCCTCCCCCCAAAAAAAGCCAAAAACAAGATGGCAATGCATGCGCAATGCCAGAAACTTGGCTTCTGCGCATGCGCAGAAGAAAAAAAAACCGAAAAAAATTCTCCCCCAAAAAAAATTCCAAAACAAAATTCCAAAAAAATTAAAAAAAAAAGATGGTGGCGTCCACGGACCAGCACCAACCGAACCGGATCCGTGATGTCATCATGATGTCACCAGTGGGTCACTACCGGTTTGGGCAAACCGGTCTGAACTGGGAGGAACCCACCTCTGGACTGGAGGCTAAAACATATGAAGAACGGCTGCAGGAACTGGGTATGTATAGTTTAATGAAAAGAAGGACTAGAGGAGACATGATAGCAGTGTTCCAATATCTCAGGAGCTGCCACAAAGAAGAGGGAGTTCTGTAAAGCACGTGAGGGTAGGACAAGAAGCAGTGGGTGGAAACTAATGAAGGAGAGAAGCAACTTAGAACTAAGGAGAAATTTCATGACAGTTAGAACAATTAATCAGTGGAACAACTTGCCTCCAGAAGTTGTGAATGCTCCAACACTGGAAGTTTTTAAGAAGAGATTGGATAACCATTTGTCTGAAGTGGTGTAGGGTTTCCTGCCTAAGCAGGGGGTTGGACTAGAAGACCTCCAAGGTCCCTTCCAACTCTGTTATTCTATTCTATTCTAAGATTGGGAATGGGGGAGGAAAGGAGCAAATAAATGGAAGATTAGATAGCAGAATTTTTCATCTTCTCCAGTAGCTTACTTTGGGCAAGCTGTTTCAAGACATTTTCTAAAATATATATTTTTTTTTAGCTTCAAATTCTGAAGAAAACTGGGAAAGGATGAAGGTCGCTAGCCAAATAATGGCATATGAGCAAAGGGTCCAAGATTTATATTATGATATTTTTGGTACAGGGTAGAAAGGAATTATATATGAATTCCCAATGTGGATTACTGGCTACATGGATAAAGGGCATGATTATTTGTTATGCTTGATATGCTCCTAGTTCTGTTATTCCTAATAATCAAATGATACTAAAAGTAGGTATCTCCATTAAATTAAGGGAGGAATATACTGCACAGAATGCCCCAGATGAAATCTTGGCATCCCTGGTTTAGGAAAGGATCAAGTAGCAAAGGATGAGAAAAATCTGCCTGAATTTGTAGAAAATTATAGCAAGCCAAAGTAGAAACCTTGGTATAAAATGCCCAGAATAATCTAACTTGGTAAAAGGGCTGTTCTAAAGTATCTGAAGCAGAGGTGGGTTCCTGCCGGTTCGGACCGGCTCTATAGAACCGGTAGTGGGAATTTCCCCCCACTCACCGAACCGGCAGCGATGGCCGGCTGGACACGCATCTGAACCGGCTCTCTCAGCGACGCCATAGGCGGCGCTATCTTGTTTTTTGCTTTTGCGCATGGTTTTTAGCACAGAAGCTTGGTTTTTAGCACTGCGCGCGTGTGCCCATGCGGCGCGTGAGGAAGCGAACCGGCAGCGAGTTAAGTCAGAACCCACCCCTGATCTGAAGTCTTGAAATGGAGAAGCAGAGGAGTTTGAGACAATGATATAAAAAGATTTTATGTGATATCTTTGATTATTTATAATTGGATTGTGACTAGTAACATTTTTGGAGAACAGGATGAAACTGCACCAAATTTCTTCAGACTGGGCTATGTCAACTCTTATTTCCCATTTCATTGATTATTGTGAGTATATCTGGAATAATATGCTCCAATAAAGTGCTGAAAAATTATTAATGGTCCAAAACAGGCTCTTAGAGTATATTAGTATGATACCATAAAATGAAGACATAAGCAATGTCCTGGATGTCCCAAAAGATCGTTAAATTGGAATTTCATTTCTTCTACATACTCAATCTAGAATATTCATGAACTACATAAAGCAAAATTCCTGGGAGTAGAAGCACTAGGAAATGACTGGCATCTTGACTGTAATAGCAAATAACGAAGTAATGTTTACTATTAAGGATGCTGAAAGCAAAGTGCATGATCTAATAAATCAGTAAGTTGCTAATTTTGATACTCGATTTTATTACACTGAATCAAAGGTTACTGAGGATGAAATTAATCATTTTTAAATAATGCAGCTGTTCCAAAGAGAACACATAATAAAGCCTTTTTTCTAGCTGTGACTTCATCTCCAGAAAACATTTCATAATACTATGAAAGCAGAGGAAAAAAAATCCCATCATGATGGCCCACTTATTGAATGGTATAAGATATGTGCTGATTTTTATTGTTGTTATGATTGTTCCTCCATTATTGAAGGTTTGTAAAAATACTTTTTTGGATGAACTTCATTCATTAATTTATTAATATCATTATATTTTTCATTAGACAGACTAAGTGGCATATATGCTAGTCTGACCTGGATATAGAGATTGATTGGGAGTATGCTGGGTACAAACCAGGGTTGGGTTCCAGTTTTCATCACTGCCGGTTCGCTCAGTGGCGCGCGCGCTTCGCACATGCGCAGTTCCTTCACACATGTGCAGTGCTAAAACAAAGCTTCTGCGCATGCGCAGAAGCAAAAAACAAGATGGCGGTGCCTATGGCGCCGCTGAAAGAACCAGCTCGGGGGCGTGGCCAGGCTGCCATTACTGCCGGTTCAGAGAACCAGTCCCTATTTTTACTACTGGTTCTATAGTACCGGTCCGAACTGGCAGGAACCCACCTCTGGTACAAACTAAATTGATGAATACCTATGGAGATTTTCCAGAAAACACTCAGATAATATTAGGTGTGTGTCTGTGTGTGTCTGTGTGTGTGTGTATGTGTGTGTGTGTGTGTGTGTGTGTGAAATGAAACTGGCAATAGTGGTTTCATCAGACACAGAGAATTCCTATTACTAATTTCGGTACTTTTATCTTTTTCTATATCTTTTCCTTGTTTTCTTTATTCTGCATTAGTGTTTGTTAGTTTTTAATCTTCTCTTTAAAACATATTATTTATTTATTTATTTATTTATTTATTTATTTATTTATTTATTTATTTATTTATTTATTTATATTTAGTTATTTAGTTATCAAATGTATATGGCAGCTCAGCTTACACAGAGTGACTCTGGATGGCTTACAGCATTAAAAATCCACAACATAAAACCTATAAAACCCCACCTACCACCTCTCTTAATTATGTATTCATTACAAAAGCAGGGGCCTTTATCTGAAAGTGCAGAATTGTCCCAAGAGAACAGAAGTGAAAGAAGACCTTCACACGTTTCTAGTCAAAGATTAGGATTCTTCAGATTCTATTTAAGAAAAAGTAATTCAGAAGGGAATATCTTAAAACACAAATACTGAATTTCCAGACAGGAATAAAGAAGGACAAAGTCCCCCCCGCCCCACACACACACATCTTAAAGCAAAAGTATAATGTTAAAGAACCAGAGAAGACAGATATTCTTGAAAGATTGTCATAGACTTATAATACAGAATTCCAAAAAACAGCCCAAATTGCACATGTCATTAATAATTAGTTTCTCACAGAATAAGTTGGTGGTGCACAAGAGGGATTTGCAAAGGCCTTCTTAGCCACAGCTATCATCTGCTTCTCAAGCAGGAGCAAAAAGTTCAGACAAACCCTCAGATTACACATCAGTGCTGATTGATGGTGGGGCATCCCCTTCCAAAACTAAGGATCCAAGATTCCAAAACCCACATCCTCTCAGTCAGGCTAGAGTTGAGCTTGATCCTATTTTTTCCCTATCTTTTAGAGACTGAGACAGAACTTTGATGGCGTGGATAACAGTGGTGAAATCCAATTTTTTTTACTACCAGTTCTGTGGGCGTGGCTTGGTGGGCGTGGCAAGGGAAGGATACTGCAAAATCTCCATTCCCACCCCACTCCAGGGGAAGGATACTGCAAAATCTCCATTCCCTCCCCACTCCAGGGGAAGGGTACTGCAAAATCCCCATTCCCTCCCCACTCCTGGGGGAAGGATATTGCAAAATCTCCATTCCCACCCCACTCTGGGGCCAGCCAGAGGTGGTATTTGCTGGTTCTCCGAACTACTACTACTACTAATAAGAGCCATGGTGGCGCAGTGGTTAGAGTGCAGTACTGCAGGCTACTTCTGCTGATCACCAGCTGCCAGCAGTTTGGCAGATCGAATCTCACCAGGCTCAAGGTTGACTCAGCCTTCCATCCTTCCGAGGTCGGTAAAAATTAGGACCCAGATTGTTGGGGGCAATATGCTGACTCTGAAAACTGCTTAGAGAGGGCTGTAAAGCACTATGAAGCGGTATATAAGTCTAAGTGCTATTGCTATTGCTACTCAAAATTTCCGCTACCGGTTCTCCGAACTACTCAAAATTTCCGCTACCGGTTCTCCAGAACCTGTCTGAACCTGCTGGATTTCACCCCTGGTGGATAACCAAGGACCCAGATACACCCTAGGTATCATCAGCATTCTGCTGATATTAAACCCTAAATCAGGGGTGTCAAACTCACGTCATCATGTTGTCATCACGTGACGTATCACGACTTTTTTCCCCTTCGCTAAAATGGGGTGAGCGTGGCCAGCACGTGACGCATCCGGCCCGCTGGCCGCGAGTTTGACATTCCTGCCCTATATCATAAAATCATACAAGCCTATCTCTAGGGATTGCAAAAAGTGATCTCACTACATTCATATATACTTGTGGAATATTTATAAAGCCAACAAGAATAATACATGAGTGGCCACCTTTGAATCTCATAGCTCTAAGGAGTATTTGGGGGGGGGGCTTTATTTTTTACTTCCTTTCAAAGACTTGAGTTACCAATAAAGTAATAAAGACAAAATAAAAATCTAATAAATAAATATGTATGTACTTAATATCTTTCCACTGCTGATTTTACTTTGGGTTTATTTTTAAGCTATTAGTTGTTTGATTGCTTGGCTATTTTGGAGGGGGATTGAAGGGTTTACATTATATTTTACTATGACTTTACATTTTATTGATACTTTGAGAATTTCTCAGGCAGCTACAGGAATTGAGTGGCATAAAAATGAATGAATAAACATTTGATCATGCCGCTAGGAGTTATTTTCAACTATTTATACATCTTTTTTAAAAGGTTTTTATCTGAATGATCAAAATTCTCAAATCAATTTCAAAAACCTTATATTTCAAAATTAAGCATAAATAAAAAATGTTAAATTAACTTAAATATTAAGGAAATTACTGCATAGATTAAATATATGCTTTACCCCTATCATTTCAATCTCACCTGTGAAAAAGAGTGTACATTTTTGGGCATTCAATGCATTTGGAGAAAAAAATTGTATGTCAAACATTTTATTCTAATGATTTTGTTTTGTATAACTTGCTGTCAAAATCACTGAACTTCACTCATGTTCCTTATTTCTCTTAGCAATGCAGAGAGCAGAAGCCTTTCTTTAAAAAAGCAATAAGTGTATTTACATCTGTATTATATCACCAGCTAGTTAACTGGCTGGCAGTTTCAGAAGGCAATGCATATAGAGAAGAAAAATTGCTCAATTATATGTCCAGCCAAGCGCAGAATCCATCCTATTGTGTTCCACTTGCCCACCGATTATAGCTGATTAGACAGGTATAGCATTTGGGCAAACGTTCAATACAATAAACTCTATAAGAATGTAATTAACTTCAGGCGCTGCTTTAGAGAGGTAGGAGTGGAAAATATTAGTATTCAAGAATGACTTGATTCTGAAATATATGTAGCATTTTAATAATTTAAGCTTTAATCTGAAACATATCTGGAAATAAATTTTGTTTACTTCAGTGGGACTGTGAAGTAAAAGTTTATATATGATTCCATTATGAGACATTACTAGCATTTATATCAAGAGAGTCCAAGCCCACAGAAGAGCTAGATGATATCAACCTAACAGGAGAAATATTGTTGAAGCCAACATAACAAAGAAACAGGATCACCCTATGATACAGCCAAATTTTAACAATATGTAACAGAGGTTGGTCCTGAATTTGAAAGCTAATTCTTCCATAGTATCTCCTAAGAAGGAGATACTTTCTTTATATGTATAATTTTTTATTAAAGAACTTGTTTGCAAAGTTAAAAGATAAACATGAAAAATTGTAGAAGAAAAGTAGGAAATAAAGAAAAAGAAAATTGAAAACAGTAGCATGAAAAAAAGGGGGGGAGCTAAATAACAAATTCCAGTCTTTTTTATAGTACTTATAGACATATTTGGTACCACTTCCTCCTTTCAAAATTACATCATGTATTTTCCTTCTTCCTATATGCAGCCCTTTTAAATCCAGAAATCACCAGTTCATTTTTATACATTTTCAGCAAAATACATGCAAATTATCCAATGTTTTATCAAAGTAGTTGCTATTACTTTCGTTATCACGAGTCAATTAAATCATTTCTTTAAGTTCTACCATCTTTATGGCCAACTTTATGGCCAAGAGCCGAGGTGGCACAGTGGTTAGAGTGCAGTACTGCAGGCTACTTCAGCTGACTGTTCAGCAGTTCAGCGGTTCAAATCTCACCGGCTCAAGGTTGACTCAGCCTTCCATCCTTCTGAGGTGGGTAAAATGAGGACCCAGATTGTTGGGGGCAATATGCTGACTCTGTGAACCGCTTAGAGAGTGCTGTAAAGCACTGTAAAGCGGTATATAAGTCTAAGTGCTATTGCTATTGCTAACTCCTCTATTGTGGATATTTCTGTATTTTTCTACATTGTGCATATAATAATCTATCAGACCCTAGCCCCAAAGATGATGCAGCAAGATACAATCGAGTCTAGTCTTATATTTGCTTATACCTAATGGACAAAATCTTGCCAAACTAAAGTTATGACCTCCTAACCTACTACATGCATCCTGAGAGATTCTAGGGTGTGTCTATCCTGAACCTCTTTGCCCCTCCCCCATCCAGCTCAGGACTGCACAATCTCCTAATCTAGGCCTCTTTCTGGGAAAGCTCTGCGTTGCCAAAGTCCCCCCCAAAAAAGTTTCTCTAGGTGCACATTCCATCATATCACTTTATTGCAGTTATCATATAGAAAACCTATAATTCATTAGTATACACTAATTGACTATCCATAAATCCTAGCAAGAAAAATCCTGGTTTCATCTGAATGTTGATTTTTTAAAATTCACTGCATCATCATATGTAATACATATACCGTGTTTCCCTGAAAATAAGACCCAACTGAAAAATAAGCCCTAGCATGATTTTTCAAGCTGCTCGTAATATAAGCCCTACCCCAAAAATGAGTCCCAGTTAAGATTGTTTACAAGTCCACCGTGCATGGTAAAATGTCCATGTTTTCACATTTCAACCTACAATTAGAGATATTGTTATACACAGGAGTGGGTTCCAACTTACCTCGCTGCCGGTTCGCTCCCTCCTGCGCCGCGGGGGTGCGCCACGGGGGTGCGCCACGGGGTGCACTGCATGGGTGTACTGCATGGGCGCACGTGCACAAAGCACGTGCGTGCATGCGCAGTAACAAAAAATCCCAAAAAATAAACAAAAAACAAAAAAAGATGCCGACCGCATGCACAATGCCGGAAGTTGGCTTCTGCGCATGCTCAGAAGGAAAAATAAAAATTAAAATTTTTTTTTAAAAAATTTAAAAAAAGATTTAAAAAAATTCAAAAAAAATTTTTAAAAAAAGATGGCTGCCCCCACGGACTGGCACCAACCGATCTGGTTCAGTGACATCATCGTGACATCACCAGCGGGTCGCTACCGGTTCAGGTGAACCGGTCCAAACCGGGAGGAACCCATCCCTGGTTATACATCTTAGATAATCCCTCTGGTAACATATACCGATGGTACATCATTTTATAAAAATTCTCTTTATGTTATAAGACAATGTGAATTTCAGTCCTTTTAAGCACACGCTTTCCTATTGATCTACTGTATCTGTATACTGTAACCAAATCACATTTTATGATGCTTTCTTTAACTTGTTCTTTTTTCATTTTCAATCTCAACCTAAGATTGAACATTTTAGAAATTACATGTTCATCATTTCTACATAATACCATTTCAAATTCTGTTAAGAGAATACCTTTCAAGTCCTATATAATTTAATCAAGATAAAATTGTTACATAGGGACTATCCAGCAGGGACTAGCATGCAATTGAAATCTTTTCATTAAAAAGGAAACATTTCAGAGCCAATATGGAGCTCAAAAATTATGAACATACACATCCTTGTAGAAAAAGGATTCAAGTTTACTGAAGGACAACACAATGAAAGCATATCAATGATAATTACTAAAAGACAAAGTAGCAATAATGGGAGAGGGAATAGTAGCAAAAATGTAAAAATGGGGAGGGAAAGTAGCAACCACTGGGTAATTATCATTTAAGAGTACTGAGGCAATTGCAATGCACAGGCCTGGAATATAATGTTGAAATACCACACAATGGTTTCTTATGATTTATCAGTTGTTGTTTTTAACTTATGATTAATGATTGTAACTATGATTATGACCTCTGACCTATTACTTGCTGTTTATATGTACACTGTGAGTTTATGTACTGGAGACAAATTCCTTGTGCATCTGATCAAACGTGACCAATAAAGAATTCTATTCTATTCTATTCTATTCTATTCTATTCTATTCTATTCTATTCTATTCTATTCTATTCTATTCTATTCTATTCTATTCTATTCTATTCTATTCTATTCTATTCAAGAGATAGTGGGTCCAATATATAGATACAGAAGCAGGAGAGAATATGAGTTTTGGAAAAGCAGGAGAAAGGAGAAATGCATGTATTTTCACCATTGGAGTAATGAATCCTGAAAGAAAAAGAATAAAGGGGAGACTGCAAAGCCAGACTTTCTATAAAGATAAATCAGAAATAGAGCAGATGATAGAGGGAGAAAAAATAGAACTGGTATCTTTCACTGCATGGATCTGGTTCTTGAGAATTAGTGGTAGACAGAGCTTCCAAAAGTTTGTGAAAGGATGGGAAGGGAAGAAGCAGGTCTCTATGCATAGCTTTTTCCTGGTATTTTGGGGCTGGCTGGTCAGCTCAGCATACTTCTTCGCTTCCTTACCCTACAGCCCTCCTGGAGCTAAGGCTATAGGTCAGGGGTGTCAAACTCGTGGCCCACGGGCCAGATGCGTCACACGCTGGCCATGCCCACCCCGTTTTAGCTAAGGGGAAAAAAGTCACGATACGTCACGTGATGAAAACATGACGCCACAAGTTTGACACCCCTGCTATAGGTCATTTATTTCAGAGGCTGCCCCTTAGTATTCAGCTCCATGGTCTGTAAACCCAGCTGATTAGACAAAGTCAGCTGGTTTTTTTAAGCTGTGAAACCCTATTGAAACAGTGTTTCTAGGACCTGGAATGCTATCTTTCTCATTTGTAAGGAGGCACATACTAAAGCAGCCATGCTTAGTTTCCAAAACACTCAGCAACACCTTTGTGATTATAACTGCAGTTTCAGCCTGTTTGTCCTCTTAAGGAAGCCTGGCCTCAGGTGGCTCAATTCCTTGGAGAAGGAATCAAGGAACATGATATCCATCAGCAGCATCTGCAAAAGGGAGGCAGGAGTAAAAAAAAAAAAAAAAAGTCAAGATGGCAGATATAATTCCATGAGTAAAATTCTGCCTCTTTTGTTTGTGTGTTGATGTCAAACTCATGTACAAAGTAGTGGGATTTCAGCCACTTGGTTATGACTACTATCTTGATTTTTTTTTTTTGACACACACTCATCATTACATATCCTGATTTTTAAAAAAATGTTTAACAGTGAAATTTTTAAAAAAGCAATTACTACCCCTACAGCACCCACAAGAAAAAAGGTGACTATATAGTAAAGAAAGAAGCAGATCCATTATGGTGATTAAAATAGAACAATTAACAGAAAGATACATGAAGATACATATAATAAGTATTGGTAGTAATATATCATTCAACCCTTAACCTTATTATTAAATGTAGACTAAACAGAAACATGTTGCTTCATCTTCTCATTCAAATATGCAGTAATGGCCTTCCTTGTTTTAAACATTCTTTGGGGGATCCTATAACTGCAAAATAATCTTTTCTTGTGAATTAATTTTTCTAAAATTATACAAAATATATTTTTTATTTTTTAACTTCTTGGTCCACTGATTCTCCAAAATTAGACATTCTAATTCCTCATTCCACAATTAAATCAGGTATAACTAATGGTATATATCATTTACTTCTAACTATCTATAGCATGAAGGTTTGGAAATACAGAGGTTACACATCTGGAAGTACTGGGTTTGGAGAAGCTGACTCAGATTTATTGGTTTGCCAGGACCTGCAGTAGAAGTTATGGAATTTGGCCCTGCAATTTAAGGATAAAAGGGTTGTAAACACCACAGAGGAGTTTTCTTTAAATAATTCAATCTAGCAGATGGCTGAATCATTAAATATTCACACACATTTTCAAGGTTAGGATGGATGTCAGCTCTTGAATTAGGCTTTCTATCATGTTGCTGCAGGTTATCAAGCCATGGTGTTAATAACATACAATCTGCTGGCTGATACGCCAGGCATTATGTATCCTGAGAATGAAGGGAAAGGCAGATCTCTTCTTGGTCACACCCATGCCACCCTGCCAGCTTCACTACCCCAAAATGAGACAGAAAGAGATCAGATGACTTGCTCAAGGTTGTACAATGTATCCAGAGATTAGAATCCCAATGTGTGTGTGATTGTGTATTTAACGTCAATTGCAAGGTAGCATTGAAATAATATTTTGACCCTTTATTCCAATTGACACCAATTCCTCGTTAAATTTTCTTTAGTGAGCATTAAGCCTTGAATAAAGTGAAGCTAATGTAAGGTCTCCTTCACATCATCATCAACTTCTGATGATGACTGTCTATGGAGATTCTCTGTCATCCAGATCATGGTTGTCCCAAAAGTGCTTTTCCAAAGGCAATTCTGCTTTCTTTGTTTTTCTCTGAAGACATTTAGCTTCTCATCCAAGAAGTTTCTTCAGTTCTGACAGAATGGGGAAAATGGAAGGATTTATATTCCTTGCAGTCATCTGGTTATTAGCCCTCTGGTAGAGATGACATGGACATTTCCCCCCTATTCCTTGGCAGCCATATGGAGGTGATTTGCCACTCCTTCTTCCATATTTGTTTTAACTTCCCAAAGTAATTTGAAGTCTTAGGTTTCCTGACAGTTTCATACCAGGTATCTTCTGACTCTGTTTAGCTTTTCAAGATGATACAAGGTCAGGTAGATGCTGCTATCAGGATTTTTGTAAGTAAGGGAGATTCTTCTGGGAGCAGAGAATAACAGCATAATGATCCAGAGACTCCAGTTCTGATTCTGGGTTTCTGATCCCAGCAGCCCAGACTATACTGCAGGTTTTCTCCCCCATCCCACCACAAATGCTATCCACATGATAGGCAATAACTCTACTTACAGGGAGCTGCCTGAGGATCTTAAATACTAGTGAGAGATCCTTCCTCGAGGCCCACAGAATAAAAATAAACACTCTTTGGTTCTCTATTCATGCAAGAATATTAGAAACTTCTACATTCAATAGTTGTAATGCAATATTGTGGAGTCCTTGGTGCTCCCTGGACTTAGTTGTTCGCTTGCATACATTTCATTACCCATCTAGATAACATTATCAGTGCTACTGAGTATGGGATTTGCTCTCTGTTCATATAAGCAGGGCTGTCTTAACACATGGGCCTGATGGGCACTTGCCCGTGGGCCCCATGAGCATAGGTGCCCCATACTAATCTGTGTACGTTAACCCTTCAATGCACCTTGTATCATATAAATACAGCAACATATTTATTACATTTTACTGCATTTTTTAATTAATACTAACATGCAAATGTATGTTTAATTTTATCGACCATTTACATTTTTATTCCTGTGAGTAGTTGTCATAGGGGCCCAGTACACTGCTTTGCCTGGGGCCCATAATGCTATTAAGATGGCCCTGCATATAAGTAGCCTCTCTGCCAGTTTGGGGGGCGGGGGTTCTCCATGATAGTTCCTTTAGGGTATTGTTTTCTGACTCAAGCAAACAACCAAACTTAAGACAGCAACAGGGATTCTACAGTTCAACTCTGAGCTACATATAGTCTCTTCCATTAGAATAATGCAATAGCCCATCCATTCATTCATTTAGAGAATAGTGTAATAGTTTGATTGCCAATATGTTTCTTACTGCTCCTTATGAACTTGGCAAGATTGGACTTCACTGATGGAGAAGAAAAGCAAATTATCTAGAAATGAAAGTGGGGGCAAAATTATGAAGAGCGGAAGACCTACAATGGGAAATCTAATATTTTTCAGGCTTAGAACATTAGCATGAAAACTAGAGGTATAAAGGATTTGGAGACAAAGAAGTTAAGGATGCTTCAAAGCCAATAATGTACATCAAGAGACAGCCTTCAGAAATTTGCTAACCCAAATGCATAGAAGGGTCAGGTAGCACTCTAATTGTTGCTCTGTTGGGTATAATGGACAAATAGACATCCATGATAGTTTATCAGTTATTTACCCTCGATATCCACATTTATGAGGGGAGCATATTTTTTCCATGAATAAAATATTCTTCATTACTGAAGAAATCAGTTTTTTTCACCAGTTAGAAGAAAATATTTGCATTTATTTTGTAAATTATGTATTTATTTGCATCCAGCAATGCAATTACTGTGTCACTAAATTCTGTTTAATGCCTGGTTGGGAAAAGATCCATTCACACTCTTTGAAGTGCAGAGTAACAAGTTAGCACTTCTTCCTCTATTCATTAACTTTGTGTATTATTGTGAGTGCTATGTGGTGAGCCTGTGCATCCTAAAATAAAGTTAAGTAAAATACTACAATCTCACACATTTATTCTTTGCAAAAGAATTATGTAGCTCTACCACATTTTGAGGCAAGATCCTTGGGAAATTTTTTTCCCACAACACTAATGAGAAGAAACACAGTATGAGGTGAGAACTTGTCTGTTTTGCTGCCTAGAGAACTACTACTGTATTGCATCCATCTGATAAATAATGACAGAAGGAGATGCTGTGTAGATGTGATAAATAGGTGTTGGAAACATTAGCATGGGGGGGGGAAGTCTGCAGTACATTTCACGATCAAAAACAGGATTTGGGGCAATCACAATTCCAGAAGACTGCAGTACCTTCAGACAGTCTTCCCTAAGCCTAAACTTCATTCAAAATATGGGTGAGCATTTTAACTGTTAAAATGGGTCCAAAACATTCTTGGGCAACTGAAATAAGGAATTGATATGGTCCTTTGAAGGCCTTTTCTTCCTTTCAGTTTGTTCCTCAACCAGTACCTATCTCTAATCTTTGATGGTCCATGCTTCCACCATTCTCAGTCAGCAAAAAGCCAAATCACAGAATTAAACACAGAATACTGGAAGTCAGTAAGACTTCTACAGAAAATAGTTATTGATGCTGATAACCATGCAAATAGCTTATTCTCTGTAAGGCAGGAGATTGCTCCCCAGAGTCTGTATATATCTATACATGTGGAAAGGAGAGAGGCAGCTTGCATCGCAGGTAATTTACATATAAATTATCCCTTCCTCACCATGACACCCCTTCCAGTAAAGGTCCTTTTTCACATTCTTAGATAAATTCTGTGCTTTCCTATCCTGCCACTAAAGGAAATTGGTACTTCTCATATCCAGAAACTGCTTGAGTGTGTTTGCGCGTTAGAGCCTTGCTCGTGGACTGAAAGTGAACCGTGGGGACTTTGGGAAAAGGTTGGTTCAATAAAGGGGGATAAGCCTATGCCTCACCTGTGTTGCTTACGTGCCCAGCCTCGGGGTCATAACACATGCTAAGGATTGCCACAAACCTTGACAATCAGTCCTGTATGAGCCATCTCTGAATTCCAGCATTTCCTTTGGCAACCTACTTTGCCTCCTCTACACACTTTTCTATACCACAAGTAGAAGTTGTTGGCATTTTTATCTCTTCTCTACCGAGTGGGGTTTGAGCAGTTGCTTTATGCTTGCTTTTCAAGTAGTTTGAGAATTTCCACCAATCCTCCTGTTCCCACACTGTGTTCTTTTGCTCTTGGGCTGAGATGAACCCAGGGACGTGTGTGCTAGCTTACTGATCTGTACAACTCCTGTCTGCCTGCTGTACTTCAGTTGAATTTTAAAGCATCATTAAAGGGGGAAAAAATGAAGAAAAACTTCATAGCTGTAGAAAATGTTCTGTGTTAATACCTAACTCAAGTTGCATTGAATTATTTTTTCCCACACCTAGCATTGGTATCAAGGGATATTATTGATCTGATTTCTTTTCTTTTTTTTAATTTCTGTTTCGCCTTCAACTTATCATTTGTCTGGTGAGCTAATTTCTACTCAGTGCTTCATTTTAATAGCAGAACTGTACACCATGTAGCAAAATGTTATAAAAGAGATAAATACTAAGCAATGAAAATAAATGGAATCTGGAACATTCATCACTCTCTATAAGGACTAGAAAAACAGTTCCTTCGCTGGGTGTTTTTGTTTTGGTATGCCATACTTGAATGGAGTTGATAGCAGCCTTAAAAAAGAGAAAAAATAAAAATTTTAAAGAAAAAAAGACAATGCATGGATTAGTGCTTGGATTTGGAAGAAACAATAATGGTTTTCAAGAATAGAAAGGTATGGAGAGCTATAAAAAAATCAAGGTGATGTAAACTAAATTTAAATAGATTTTTCCCTCCAATTTGTCTTGCTTACTACTATTTCTCTAACTACTTTTACTATACTTATTTTGCATAAGGTTGCTTGCTCAAAAGCAAATTGTGTAATGGGTGTTGTGACCGTGTATTTTCCCCTCCATAATGCTACCTTATAAAAAGCACATGAAATGTGCGAGCAGATGAATGTGAAGCTTTTTCAGAAACAAAACAGCAGAAGTTCTTCTTAAACATTAAAAAAAAAAAAAACCAGGTGAAAAGGAAGTGGGCAGTCTCTGTAGATCTCCTTAGAGCAGTCGTGGTGGACAGAATCAGAAAAAAAGCAACTTACCTTGATGCACATTTCTCGGAAAAATACTATGTTCCTATGTTTTCATTGGCTACACATTCTGTGTCTCTAGAGTGGCCACAGAACACTGTTTTTGTATTTAAAAGGTTTTGGCTTCCTCCATCATACATTATCTTTTTTCATTTGTTACAGTTCTGCTTTTCTGACAATAAGAGTTATAGTATATGTCATGTGATAATCTCTGCAGAGAAGCTGAGGAAACAGTGAATCACTTAGTTTGACAACTAAGATTGACAACTAAGCAAGAAGATTGCTCAGATTGACTATAAGCAACAGCATGACAAAGTAGCAACAATGGTGCATTGGAAGATCTGCAAGAAATACAATTTTCCTGCTAGCAAGAACTGGTGGGGTCATAAAATAGAGAAAGTAATAGAAAATGAAGATGCTAAAGTACTCTGAGGACTTTAAAATTCAACCAGAAAAACACCTGTCACATAATATCCAGAGTTAGCAAATTCTGATAAGAAAGCCAAAAAAATGTCTAATTAGTGGTTTTGGTAGTACCAGGAGATAGTAGAAGAGAAAGAACTGAAAAAAATATATATCACAAAATACAAAGATCTGTCAATAGAAGTGGGACAACTGTGGCAAAAGAAAGCAAAGGTAGTACCAATAGTAATAGGTACCTTGGGTTCAATCTGGAGCACTGCTTGAACATCACCCACATTAACAAAATCACCATCAGCCAATTGCAAAAGGAAGTTTTATTTGGAGCAGCTTGTACCCTGTGACGATACCTCTCTACACCATCAAACAAAATCTTCCTCTCAATTACAAAAGGCCACATTGCTTGGATCTACACATACACTATGTCGATACCTTATGACATTCTAAGTATTTGGAAAGAACTTGATGCATGTGAAGGTCAACACTAGCTAAAGAACTGGCAACTGTGATTTCACTTTTTTGTGCATATAATAATAACAATACCTTTAATATTATTAAACAATAATATCTGCCTGTGCCAGGTCCTTGGGCACTTCTTAAGTGGACAAAAATGCCAAATCCAGTTTAAAACTGGATGAGTGTGTGATAATATAATTTCAATCTAAATTTGCTTGACTGACTTTCCTGTAAATTAGCTTCCTTCTGTAAAGTTAATAGTAATTGGGAAATAATTACTACAATTTACTTCCATCACAAAATGTAGCATGCCTTGTTCTTGTCATTATCCTCTTCTTCTTCTTCTTCCTCCTCCTCCTCCTCTTCCTCCACCTCCTCCTCCTTCTCTATCTCCATCTCCCTCTCCCTCCTTCTACATTTCTACCTTCTGTGGCACTTAAAAACTCTAGCCTGAATGAGAACTCTCTTGAGAGGGGGCCAAAAAAATCAAGTTGGCAGCTGCAACTATATAATCAAAGCCCTGCCTCTTTCTACATGCATTGCATTTGCAACACAGGTAAAAATGGAGCAGAGTTTCAAACAGGCTCTTGTGGCTGCTGTCTTGACTATTTTTTTAACCATGCCTCTACAGATGTCCCTGGCCTTAATCCAAAGACGCAAGCAAGCATGCAATAATTGATTGTACATCCAGCATAGTACAAATAATTGGTGCCAATACCTTATACTTCTGAACAACTGAAGAAGAGAAGAAAAACTTGGTGCTTAGACTTCATTCATTCTCCCCAGCCAAAAATAAAAAGGAAGAAGTATAGAGCTCCAGAAACTAATAGTGTTAATCATTGATTTCAGAGGAAGAGCATAGATCACAGTACTCCTTATGAAATTCGGGCAGACAAACGTTAACTTTACAAATGTGCTTTTTGTTATATCCAAGGTGGTTGGCTTTTAGACCATCTCAGCAATCAGGAAGGATGGCAGGTACTATTTGAGAGAGAAGAAAGTTGCTTTAGGAGGCAGACTTTCCAAATGTTTCATTGATTTTGCTCTTATTGTGGCTTTTTAATTCCAGCACCAAACAGCACTAACCAGCAGATCAATGACCGCTAACAATTGGATTTTTAAAAAATCATCTGGTTTATTATCAGATCATTTGCAAAGGAGAATATATTCTTAAAGAAAGCAAGCTCAATTGCAAATCCTACTCAGTCAGATTTAAAGACCAGGAAAATAGTGCTGTAAAATCATAAAGGAACATACTATGCATATTAATGCAAATTTAAAAAATTACTTAAAAGCAAAGTACAGGAAGAATGAAAGGCCATAATACTACTAATGAGTGATTGAAATGCAAAACTTGGAGAAATGCAAAACTTGGAGAAATGGAAGAATTACGAGATAAATTAGATTTGGTAAATGCAATAATGCAAAATAACAAAATAGGTTAACAGGAAGAGATTTCCCCCCCTTGTCAATGCTTCAACAATATAAAAGTAGATTCTACCTTGGTGATCACACTATAGAGATAATAGCAATAGCAATAGCAGTTAGACTTATATATCGCTTCATAGTGCTTTACAGCCCTCTCTAAGCGGTTTACAGAGTTAACATATTGCCCCCAACAATCTGGGTCCTCATTTTACCCACCTCAGAAGGATGGAAGGCTGAGTCAACCTTGAGCCGGTGAGATTTGAACCGCTGAACTGCAGCTAGCAGTCAGCTGAAGTAGCCTGCAGTGCTGCACTCTAACCACTGCGCCACCTCGGCTCTTTGTTAATGTTAAATAATGTTAAATCAAAGTAATACACACTAAAAACAATTGGTGGAGAAGCCAGAAACCCTTTCGGATGGAGCCTATGGACAGATAATTAAATTTTGCTTTCAAATATACAAATTAAATTTAGAAAAATAAAGAGAGGTGTGCCAGCAAGTTTTGATGTCATAAACATACAGCCAAAATAGAAAATGCCTGTAAGACTCAGGCAAGAATAATCATGGAAGAAATGTAATAAAGGTAAATGAGATTAAAGAAAGACAGAAGTACTATACTGAAACATTTAACAAATCATGTTATAAAATGGCAAAAGCACTTGCAAAGAGAACGTACACACAGGAATTGATTCCACTAAGAAGTAAGGTATGGCATGCAATAGAACAGCTGTTAAACAGAGCACTTCCAGAAAAGGCAGAGGGACACGAGATCAGGTAGCTCACAAAGAATGCGCAATACAGTTCTACAGAGGAATTATTGAGTCTGTTATCTGCACCTCTATAACTGTCTGGTTTGGTTCTACAACTCAACAAGACAGACACAGACTTCAGAGGATAATCAGAACTGCAGAAAGAGCACTGCACACCAGAACAACTAGACACAAGAACAGTTTTTTCCCGAAAGCCATCACTCTGCTAAAAAAATAATTACCTCAACACTGTCAAACTAGTCACTAAGGCTGCATTACTATTACTATTAGTCTTCTCATTGTTCCTATCACCCATCTCCTCCCACTTATGACTGTATGATTGTAACTTGTTGCTTGTATCCTTACGATTTATATTAATATTGTTTCCTGGTTGCTTATTTGTACCCTATGACAATCATTAAGTGTTGTACCTCATGATTCTTGACAAATGTATCCTTTCTTTTATGTACACTGAGAGCATATGCACCAAAGACAAATTCCTTGTGTGTCCAATCACACTTGGCCAATAAAGAATTCTATTCCATTCTATTCTATTCAATGGACAAAATCAAGAAAGCATAAGAACTGGGTTGCCTTTACATCATTATCTGCAGCAAGGCCCTTGATTGTGCAGAGCATACCAGAATAAGAAATCTACTAAGGCTAACAGATACTGTATTGTCACAGTATCTGATTATTGTGAAGAATTTTCACAGTAAAAAAACATTGTAAGTACTGAATTTGGAAGGAAAATGATTCAAAAATGTGGAAGGGAAGGTGCATATTTTCACCATTTCTATTTTATTTACACAGCAAATATATTAAAAGCATGGTAGACTTGGAAGAAACAACAGCTGAAAACACTAATAATTTGCAATAAACAGATGATGCCATTTCATTAGCACAAAGTCAGAAAGGAGAAGTCATTAAAATAAACACAGAAAGTGAACATCTGGATTAATGTTAAAAATGATGAAGAGAAAGTTTATGTCAATCAGCATGCTTGGTGAACCTGAACTTAATATAATTAGGCCCATAATTTTGTTTTCTTGGGTTCAAGCAAAGGTAACGATGGAGAGTATGTTGGAAATGCAAATAGATCGGTCCTTGGGAAGAAGGCAATGATGAACCTAGACAAGACCATGAAGAAAAAGTGAATTTTATAATGGCAAAGTTCAGAATAGTTAAAGCAATTGTCTTTCCAATGGTAATGTTCAGTTAGAACAGCTTGTCTCTGAGAAAGTGAGAAGAATCTGGAAACTGGTACCATAAATTCTAAGAAGAATCAGCCCAGTAGCAAATTAAGTCTGACTGATATGATAATCAGCACGCAAAAACTCACAAACTTTGGATGAAAGTGGGTGATGGACTAGCAAATACAGTACATTTTACAAGATAAAGTCAAGGGAAACAAAAGGAGAACATAACAGAGAGGAAATGGGATTAAAAGGGTTAAGAACTGTCACTAGGAGAGCTAAAACATCAAGCATTTTCCAAGGAGGTTACCTGACTCAAGCACTCTTAGATCATATCAGTTATCACATAGCACATTTGCTGCTGCTGCATTAGTCATAAAAGCTTTTTAAAATGATCAAAATAATTATTTCCACATTGTGGAAGCCAAGGCCAGAGGATTTCCTAAAGCCACTTATGCTGTGGTATAAGCGTCTTGGTTCATAGTTTACAGACTGAGCTGTGATATACACCAACTCATATACCTTCAGGGTTTCCTCTGTATCACTTTTCATTTCCAAAACACTGCCACATCTAAACAAACTCAAATAAAGTCCCAAGGTCTCATAAAGTAATCCATATAAATCATTTATTTTGGCTAGGTAGAAAATGTCCATTGTTCAAATAAATGTCAAATCAATTCTCTGCCTAAGGCTGATAGGTTTGGAAAGATCAGTTTCTGTATGGAAGAAGCCACGGGGAATTAAAGCCCTGGACATTTTGGGTAAAAGTTGCATAACAGATAATATAATAAAGGATGAAATTAGGAGTTACAATAAGATGCACATATTTAAAAGTTCTTAACAAAGTAGATCAAAAGATCCAAGTGTAATGACTCCAGGCAGTTGTTGATCTTAGTAAGTAAAGCAGTGGAGAGGTTGCCTCCTTTTAAGCATGAAACCATAACAGAACTAGAGCTGGCTCCAGTACAATAGGGCAGTGATGGCGAATCTTTTTGTCCTCACGTGCCAAAAGGGCGCACACGCACAGGACAGCGTGTGTGCGCGTGCCCACACCCATAATACAATGCATGCCCCGCCCCCCTGCGCATGTGCGTGCGACCCCCCCGTGCCCCATTTTGGGCCTAGCAGGCCTCCCTGAAGCCTCCTGGGACAAAAAAAGGGGCACGGGGAGAGCCACACCCCCCCACGCTCCCCCGCTGCACATGCCTACGCTGTTACAGGTGTTATGTCGGCCTTGTATGCAGTTTTATTCCTCTCTAGCATTCATCTCCATTGTTCAGTGATGCATTTCCTGCCTCTCTAGGATTTACCTCTATCTGCTCCTGTGAGGCACTTCCTGTTCCTGTTGGATATAGTTATATTCTCTATGGTTTTGTTTTAACTGCATTTTGATTGCTGCAGGGACACGAAAATCAGCTGGCCGGCGGGGAGGCGCACGGTGGAGCTCAGCTGGGTGATGGCTCGCGTGCCAGCAGAGAAGCCTCCGAATGCCACCTGTGGCACGCGTGCCATAGGTTCGCCATCATGGCAATAGGGTACTGCTTATATTCTTATGATGGGGAAAGAAAATTAGGCAATGCCAGTCTGGTGTCCAAAGCAATTTATCAAGCAGATAGAAGACTCTTAGGAAATCCCAGGATTGTAGAGTACACTGGGAAATTGTTAAAAAAAAAAAAAACCTGGAGAAAGAATGGTAAACCACTTCTGTATTGTTGCTGGGAATAACATAAAAATTCTCATGTAATCTCCAGGAACTAAATTTGAGCCAAGGAAGATTTTATTTCTATTTCTATCTATCTTCGAAGCATCATTTTTTTACTTACTAAAGCCTTCAGAATTATTAATAGTTTCCTAACAAAATTATCAATGCAATAAATTAACAACAGCAAGACATTTTGTTCTTTAAGAAAAAGTTTCTTGTCCCCAAATAACTGCATGAAAATCTTCCTCAAAAGCATTTCTTTGGATTGGATATGCAGTTAAGAGGTTGCGGTCTTTCATTACCCTAGGCACATTTTCCCCTCATTCTGTTAACTAAGTCTATGTTTGGGGCTCTTTTTTAAAATCAGGCCCAATATATAATCCTAGCCCATTAAAGACACATTCTAGACACAATCAACTTTATATGGGATAATGGGAGAGTAAAGGTATAAATCTTGAAGGAAATTAAGAATGATTAGCATGAAGAAAAGGACTTGTGTACTGAGTCCTTGATTTAAGCATCCAAACTCCTTACTTAAATTAAGCCTGTGGCTATATTATTATTATATAGTAAGAGATACAGTATTTAGCATTAAACTAATGTAGTATTAGTTGCCATAGAAAAATATCAGGTCATAATCTTGCTCAATAATGACATTCACTGAATGGTCTCCTTTGAGAGAATCATACAATATCTTAGCTGAACAGGGTTATTGGCATGATGAAATAAATTGGGGAATATTTTCTCTTTAACTGCCTCTTTGCAATTCTTCAAATGAAAAGAGTGAAAGAGATAAGTACTCAATAGTCCTCTCTTTCCAATCCAGCCTCCATTTCTAGCCCTCTGGATTAAATTTTAAAAAGCAAGCCATTTATATAGATGTGCTCAGAAAATACATACAAAATTCATTTATTTTTCAGCCAGGTAATGTTTATCTCCTATTCCACATATTTTCAGGCTAAGAAACCAATAGTACTTCAATGCTTTGAATCCTTTTTAGAAATCTATCTTCAGAAAGAAAATGAATTAAGGACTCTTGGCATTGATAGGATTGTAAAAGAGTTTATGACACCCAAATATTTCACTTGTGTCAGATTATGAGGTGTTGTAAATTAAAACATAAAAAGTATGCAGAATATTTTTTAAAAATAGAAACTTATTTATTACAGATTACCGTGTATAAATAAGCAAAATAGTTAATTTTAAGCAAATTACAGAGAAGTTGGAAAATTTGAAAGCAATGTATATTAAGCAGTTGAAGATTCCAGACATAACTGCTAATTAGGTAGTAAGAAAGGCTGTCTGAGCTTAACATACAGCCAGTTACAGAAAGCTGAGGGCAGAAATCATTAAATTTGTCATCAAAAACAAGTCTTTAGGTCTTCTATAGTATTCAGTTCCTCCAGGGTTCCCTGATCCTTTTTAAAATATAACTATTTTCAACACCATAGTATTTTCCTTACTTCCTTTCACAAATCACTTAAGACATCAATATCTTTGTTTATCATTCCTCACCTGTGTCAGGAATTCAGGAAGAAGATATAATGGTGGCATTGGGTTACAAATCACCATTTGCATGTTATCATTGCTGTCTCATCATGGTTTGCTTATGATACTGCTGGAAGCCATCCCAAGAAAGGGATATGGTTTATCAACCACAGTAGCTAGATTTGAAAATTATTGCAAACAAATCACTTGGTGGCCTAACATTTCCAAAACCAGGTTATCCTGTCCACCTTTATGGTCTAATGTAATAATTCAAACATTACTCTTCTTGTTCCATCTAAGAGTCCATAGTTGTGAAATACTGGCCATCCAATCTAAATACCCTGTTCATTGGTAACTGTATGCCAGGTGGTTTTCCCAGCCCTGTTTAGTAGCCCTGCTACTAAACATCTATCCAAGACTCATTTAACTGGATGGCTTCCATGCATTTTATCATAGTTGTATTTAATCTTGTCAGTGAGCACTGAAACAAATAGCTATGAAAGCAATATCTAAAAATGTAACAGGTGAACATTTCAAAATTTTAGAAAAGCAAAGTTCATAAGGACAAGTATCTCTTAAACGTTCAAAAACTACAACTTGGAAGCTTGATCACAATGTTGCCTTAAAATAATAGGACAAAACCCTGTATTTTATAACGGATAACAAGCACTATAATTTATGTACTTGCAACTGAATATGCAAAAATATTATTCCAGAGAAATATTAAAATGTTCCTTTATATAATAAAAAGTATTATTAGAAAATTAAATTCAATGAAAGTTCTACAACATTGTGTATAAAAAATTGAAAATAGATTGCTTTGCTATACTACTACCACATTCACAGCAGTATATTTATAGGAATCACATAAAAATCCATTTTAGTGTGTGTTTGTGTGTTACACACACTTTCTACATGAAAATTCTATGGTCAAATAGTCTGAGTGGCTTAGTATGTTACCATGAGAATCCTAAACATTCTATGAACCCATGGCATTATTGATTGAAAATCTCTCCTATCTATCTATCATCTATCTATCATCTATCTATCTATCTATCTATCTATCTATCTATCTATCTATCTATCTATCTATCTATCTATCTATCTATCTATCTATCATCTGTCTATCATCTATCTATCTATCTATCTATCTATCATCTGTCTATCATCTATCTCTGTGTGGTGTACTTGTTAAGGTGCTCAACTGGAAGAGGTGAGTCTTCCATTAGGCATGGAAGTTGGTTAGGTGACTTTCAGCCTGTTATTCTCTCTTAAACCTAGAAAAACATGCATGTAAATTGAGGGTACTATTTCTCCAATAGACTTATGGAAGTGATGTCCTTATGTTCTATAGCAAGAACAGTTGTTTTTTAAAAAAAATATTGTCAAAATAAAGCAACTACCAAGTTAAAACTAAGTTCCTATCTTCCATTTAGCTTCATCCTCCTTGCAAATTTTCTCAAACCCTATCCTGTTAAATATTAAATATTTCTGACCCAGTCAATTTTTTCATCAATAAATTATGCTCATCTTTGTGTCGACTTTTTTTTATTTTTCAGTACACTAAGATGGGGAAAATATTTCAGATACAAGAGAGAGAGGGAGAGAGAGGAGAGAGAGGAGAGAGGGAGAGAGGGAGAGGGAGAGAGAGAGAGGGAGAGGGAGAGGAAGAGAGAGAGAGAGAGAGAGAGAGAGAGAGAGAGAGAGAGAGAGAGAGAGAGAGAGAGAGAGAGAGAGAGAATGATTCATTCTACCTATGTGTAAGAGAAAAAGCCAGAACCTTCAAGCCACTTCTCTCTCAAGAGTATAAAACCCTAGTACTTAAAGAGTTAATCTGTTTCTCTCAGTCAAATGAGATGATGACTCAAAAGCACATGGGGGCAGATATATATTGAGTGGGAAGGTGACATTTTTATCTAGTCACTTTTCTGACAGTAACAACACTTTGGGATTATTTTGATGTTAATTATTACATCTAGGGAACATTCTTCCCCTACAAATGAGGTTAAATGTTTTTCAGAGTTTTCACTCCTGCCCATTGTTTCTCTTGCAATTTGTCAGAATAAATGCTTTCGAATATTTATGCAGTTAAGCAAGAAGACATAGTTAATGGTCTCTGCTTTCCCTAGTTAATGTCCTATGACATGAAATCTCTTTACCTTAAAAAGAGAGACAACCACACAACAGTGGCTACACCATGAAAAGACAAAGGAAGCTCCACTGAAATGTCTTGTATAATTCTTGGGATCACAAAGGTGTCACCTGATCCTGGGAAAGGGAATATTTAGTTTCAGAAACAGCCCCATTATATACTCCCCATTTCCCCAATAAGTGACCATTTTCATGCATCTTGGTTTCCTACAGGGTTGGCTGAAATAAGGCTTTCCTTTGGTGGTCTGTTTCAGCACCAAAAAGCTAGCAGAATGGACTGCTTGCTTTGAGGTCAGACCACTCCAGTAACAACCCTGGAAATGATGGTAGCACACTGCCAGGGAGATCAAAGCAGAACATTTCATACATATGATGATTTAGCTTGAAACCATTTTGCACATCTCGATAATTTAACTGCCGCTGTATTTATAAAAGCATCAGAAGAACTACTTCTCCTCCTCTCCTCCTCCTTTTTTCCCCCCACCCCCAGCTAAGTTCCTGCAGTTTTCTTAGCAAGTAGTTTTCCCAGGGTCTCCTTCCTAGGACTGAGAGAGAGAGAGAGACCACCTAAATGCTCCTCAGATGGTTTTGTGCCTATGATAGGACTGGAACTCACAGTCTCCTACTTTCTAGCTGGTGTCTTAACTGTATACCAAACTGTCTTTCCATTATCTTTTAAATGTTTTTCTTTTTTTTTTTCTAACCTCTCTTTTGACAAATTACAATGATTTATTTGGAATGCAATTACTGAAAAGTAACTCTTTACCCTAACCCTTTGCCATTGCTAATTATTAATTATTTTAAAAAAATATATCCATTCTAAAATTTTATACATGTTGTATGACAAATCTGTCTCTTTTCAATGTATTTGTTTGTTTTGTAAAAAAAAGATGGCCGAAAGGCATCAATTATGTCATTACTGCAAGAAATTCTTGGGAGCTGCTATTAAGTTTCACCTAATACCCTAACTCCTTGAAATGTCTTCCAGAACCTTGCTCTCTGTAAAAGGTAACAGAGCAAGATAATCTCACTCTAGCTTTAACTTCTTGCACCTTCTGTTTTGATAAGGCCCTTATCTCCTAATGTGACAGATCTTGCTTCTACTTTGGCAGATACTGAGAGGTTTCCAGGATTTTCAGGCTCATCCTGATAATCTTCACTTACTTTTTAAGATGCTGTAGTTTCTGATTGGATTGTTGCTCTTAATTCCTTTATTCTGGCTCAATCACTGGTATAACATTTTATTCTCAGTAAACACTGATCTTCTCCCCAACACTTTGTAATGTAGTAATTGAACTTGCTTTGTGATACGTTCAAAGATGCTCCTGTATATTCAATTATTTGTGGAGGACAGATGATTTGTGATATTTTAAATAATTGCTTAATTGCCAGATCTAAGGACAGAGTGTATTTGATTCATATCATAAAAAAGTACATTGGTGGTACAGTGGTTAGATAGTTGCCTACTATTCTCTGATCACACCATTTAAACATTTTCAGTTTTTTACCTTTTTAAAATTAAACTGCCAATCAAACATTTCTCAGCTCCACACCGGCAGAGCACAAATCTTGCAGGTATCCAGACTAATTTCCTGCAGGTCATCTGCGATCTACAGCATTTCACAAAATCAGAAAACTTGAAGTTTGTTTTGATAATCCCAGAACCCAGTCATGCAACACTTTTATCACAGACCCATTCATTTGCCTTTTGAGGTCATTTATCACAAGAAAGCAGTTGTAAACTCACAATTGCCTTGTGCAGAATAGTTAATGCAATCAATATAGTTTATCTTGTCTTGTTCGTGTCATAATGTGATTAGAAACTGCTGGCCATGGTGAGGCATCCATTTCCAAATTCACTAGAAATTAATCTCTATATTTTTCTCCAAAATCAAAGTCACCAACAATATATAATCTGAACAGCAACTGAGCAGGAGAAAAAGGATGACTACACCTTTACTGTTATCACATCATCGTGCAGCAGTTCATTATTATCACATCATAGAGTAGCAGGTTCTTTGCCACAGAACTTGTTTATAAAAGGATCTTGACAACTATAGAAATAAAGGTCTTACCAGAATGTCACAAATTGGTATACGGTATCTGCAAATGTTTCTAATTAATGCTCTATGTTAAAACATGGACAATAAATTTTGTCTTTAGAGAACAGGTATTTGTATAGTAGCAAGTCTTTTTGTGTGTGCTTGTTAATGTTAACAGCTGAGCTGCTTTGCTTTCATTTGTACCTAAAGCATCTATCGGCTTGACATTGGTAAGTTTATGCATGCCAAAATTAACAGCAAACAACAACACCGATTCCTTATAGAGGAAGTCTAGAGACAGCTGGTAGCATTGCACAATGTGCACTTTGTTTTATTCTTTTCCAAAAGGTTCAGGAAGTAGAGATTTAATTGGTAGGACAGGGACATGTCTTCCCACCATCCAGATGGATAATGCATTGCCTTAAAGGTTTGCGAAAGCTGCTTATGCTGAAAAGCTCATATGCTTATGAGTATTTCATTGGTGGTGTATTTAGAGAGTACAAATTCTGTACACATAAACATGGAAAAGGACTGTATCTAACGCCTGCTGTACATGCCTACACTTTCCATTGGTAGGTAGCAAGATTTTTGTGCTGCCTGCCTTCTTCTCTGTGAAATATTAACTGGATCCCTTTAAAACACAAAAAATGTGTAACCTATACGGCTGTGATATTACATGGAAAAACACATTTCCAGATTATTTGCTTATCAGCTGCACTCAGAGGTTCCTAACGTATCTCTTAGACAAAGATTATTGTACTATGGTGCAGCACACTGAATTGTGAAACAACACACTTCCACATCCACCCTAGTATGTGGTGGATTTCAAAACCTATGCTGGCTGGAGATACTGGATATTGGACCCAAATACCTTCTGGAGATTAATTATGAACAAAACTAAGCCTTTCGTGAACATTCTTCTTCTCTACCTGAATCAATGGGCAATATTTTAATGTTATAAATAAAGAATGATTAACACACGATTATCATTATAAGTGATTTAAACAATTCAGTAGTCTATAGCAAATCATCCATGAGTATTTATACAAAAATTGGTGTGTTCCATCAAGAAAATTAATAAAAAAGCAACTGAGTCCTGGAATGTCTCAGTGTATTTTCGGTTACTTCTCCTCTGAATAAATTTAATCAATTTTGACTTTCAGCTCTTCTGAAAGTATGAAAGGGGGCAAATAGCAGTGGTGAAATCCAATTTTTTTTACTACAGGTTCTGTGGGCGTGGCTTGGTGGGCGTGGCATGGCTAGGTGGGCATGGCTTGGTGGGCGTGGCAGGGGAAGGATACTGTAAAATCTCCATTCCTTCACCATTTGTGAG
>QLTV01004097.1:3829799-3863809 GCA_003457575.1 Thermophis baileyi
ACTCCTTTCCCAATTTTGAACCAATCAGTGGTACCGTGTCCAGTTCTCACTGTTGCTTCTTGACCCGCATATAGGTTTCTCAAGAGACAAATAAGATGGTCTGGTACTCCCATCTCTTTAAGAACTTGCCACAATTTGTTGTGATCCACACAATCAAAGGCTTTAGCATAGTCAATGAAGCAGAAGTAGATGTTTTTCTGGAACTCCCTAGCTTTCTCCATGATCCAGCGTATGTTGGCAATTTGATCTCTAGTTCCTCTGCCTCTTCGAAATCCTGCCTGTACTTCTGGTAGTTCTCGATCCACATACTGCTGGAGACTAGCTTGTAGGATTTTAAGCATACCTTTACTAGCATGTGAAATGAGTGCAACGGTGCGATAGTTTGAACATTCTTTGGCATTGCCTTTCTTTGGAATTGGAATGTAAACTAACCTTTTCCAATCCTGTGGCCACTGTTGAGTTTTCCAAATTTGGTGGTAAATTGAGGGGAGCACTTTTACTGCACCATCTTTTAAGATTTTGAATAGCTCAGCTGGAATACTGTCACCGCCACTAGTTTTGTTGTTGCTCAGATTTCCTAAGGCCCATTTGACTTCACATTCCAGGATATCTGGCTCGAGGTCAGTGACCACCCCATCGTGGTTATCAGGGACGTTAAGCTCATTCTTGTATAGTTCTTCTGTGTAATTTTGCCATCTCTTCTTAATCTCTTCTGCCTGTGTTAGGTTCCTTCTATTTTGGTCCTTTATCATGCCCATCTTTGCATGAAACGTTCCCTTCATATCTCCAATTTTCTTGAAGAGATCTCTGGTCCTCCCTATTCTATTGTTTTCTTCTATTGCTTAACTTTAACTAAATTATGAGACTGCTTTATTACTTATTTCATTTTATGCCTCCCATTCACAATGGCTCTTTATCATGTTTCTTTCTGTTTCATAAGTAACTAGTTTTATTTTTCATTTCTAACTATTCTGCTTCTGTGACAAAGGAATGCTTTCAAGAGCATTGATTCCAGAACCAGCAAAAAGAAAACAAGCATGACATAGAAAAGGAAAGAGTACCACACACAGGTTATTCCAGGAACTGCATTGCTTGTAAATAAAGGGAAATTTTATCTATCTGTTATAATATTTTTCATTAAAATTTTAAAATACAAAGATTAAAAAACTAATGCAAAGTAAGAAAAATATAAAATGCAGAGGAAAAAATGGGATACATACATATATACATACATACATACATACATATATATATATATATATATGAAAAAAGGAAAATATATATATATAAAGAAATGACTTTCCCACTTCCTTTATCAAGACAAGTACAAATAATTTCAATAACTTATATCACTCTAACATTTCAACTTAAGATCTCTTCTTCCCATATCTCATCTCTTATCTATAAACAAATTATAAAGCCTCATTATTCAATCTTAAGTAACAAGTCTGTTAAAAGTTACTAGAAATAACAACATATACTGTATTTTAAGCTAATCAGATTAATCAGTTTCATATTCCTTTACTTTTAGCATGGTAACTCATCACTTTCTCTGCATTTAAGTGTAGGAGATCATTGCTTGACCAATTTAATATATTAATCTAAAATATATTTCATTGATTTAATTTTGTTTCATGACTCTACAGAGTTTTTAGAATGCAGTCAGGACTCAATCTGAAAAAGCTAGAAATACAGTACTGATGGAAAGCAGGCCTAGTCAGCTGTTTTGAAAGAGATTTAAATTCAGACGGCCTTGCTTGAGTAGGTACCATAATATTTTAACACTGCCTAATGCTAATGCCTCCTTTAAGTTTATTCTGATATTTCTACGGGCCTTAAAAAGACCTGGGCACTTGGAACAGGATGAATAGCATTCCCAATCAGTGAGATGTTGTAGACTTTAGTTCTAACAGCTGTTCAATAGCATGTGTTACTTTTCTTTATCATGTTGGTTTGCTTCCCAGAATCACTGTTTGAGTTGGGTGACCATATAAGTGTTCTAAATAATTATATAAAAAGGTTAAATCATGGCAACTGGACCAAAGTTTATTAAATAAACATTTGTCATGATTTAACCTTTTTAAATAGTTTTGGCCTGAATGATTGAGTCTTCAATCATTAAATAATTAATAAAAATAAATAATTTTCTTCCATGATTGGCCATACTAAGATGTAGCAAACACAGCTGCTTTTTTAATTTCATACAAAGCCCTAGAAAGAGATAATAAAAAAGTTAGGATTGGTCATCTCTAAGTAACTCACTCAAAGTGCCTTATCTCCTTATTCCATTCCTTGTATAGAACAAGCAAAAAGTATGGTGGAAAATTCAAAAGTACACAGCACTGAAGAGAAAGAGAAATGTTTATTGCAACAGTTGTGTGCCTACTTTACAAGCAGGATACTGAATAATGGGAAAGCAAAGAATTTTATAGAAGTTAAGGAATATTTATATTTCCCTTTCACTGGTAATAAAGTAGCTCTCATGGATCTTGGTCCTTATACAAGATAATGAGGCCTGTGGCACCCAAGAAAAGATAATTAACCTTTTTAGGCATTTCAAAATGAAGAGTTATTGAATCAGTTTCCTTAAATAGTAAGAATTATTACTGGGTATGTAAATATTATCCCATGTTTAAGTAAAGAAAAAAATTGATGAGATATTTGAAGGGTTTTTCACAGATCATCTTTTCTTAAGGATATATCTAAAATATCCCTTGATATTGACTAGACCACGGGTGTCAAACTCGCGGCGTCACATTGCTGTCACGTGACATATTGTGACATTTTTTCCCTTTGTGGAGCTGGAGTGGGTGTGGCCTGCATGTGACGCATCCAGCCCGCTGGCCACCAGTTTGACACCCCTGGACTAAACCATAAATGCAGATTCTGCAAAAGCCTAAAATGGCTTTAATACAGAGAAATGCCTACAATTTATTTGTGGGTGCATAAAGCGACATACATATACATAAAATATAAAATCAGTATACGTTTAAATATTAAATTTCCCTTTATATCTTCCATTTTCCCATTTATTACATGAAAGCTGTTTTCACATGAAATATAAATCAATCTTCACCATATATATAAATATATTTATTTATATATATGGAATATTTATTTCATGGTGCTTTTTAAAGATTATTCTTTGCCCAAAGAAATCCAAATTAAGACTTTGTGTGCCCTCTGCTGGCTTTTCCACAGTACTAAACCCTGCTTTTAGGTAGGAATTGTGTTCAGAAAATGTTACACAACTTCATGCCTAGCTGCTCAACTGGTGTTATATGAAAATATGAGCAGCATTCCATTACATAAATATCATTCCTGCATCTCTGTCTTGATAGTCTACCAGAGTTAACAAATCTGCAAATCATTCATAGTATGTGGGGACCGATTCCTAAATACCATAGTTTCAATAATCAAAGTGAATTGGAAAAGCTGAAATTCTGGACTGAAACCAATTAGATACAATTCATTAGGAAGAGTACAAACTTTTGTTATATATACAAGATTTCTGTGTTATATATACAATCAAGAGCAGACAAATGTGAGTGTATAAAAACATTTAATTGTAATCAGTAAATGTAAAAGGGATATACTGTAAGTAGTTTATGAACTAGAGTCAGTAATATGATGTGGCTGATAAAAAATGAATTGTTTGGCTTATCAATAATTATACATTATTTCATATTTATGTGTAGGCATTTTTATATGTACACACAAGATGCTTAATGAGGAACCTAGACCACACCTGCTTTGCTAAAATGTACTAAATGGACAGAGACAAGTGGATCCTGATATCCAGGCCCTATGCCACACAGGGCTTTATAGGTGATGACTAGCACCTTGAATTCTACTCAGAAAGCGGCTGGCAACCAATGCTGCTCATCTAGCAGTGATGTATGTTACTGCTACTGCATTTTGAACCATCTGTAGTTTCTGGGTGGTCTTCAAGGCACCCAATATTTTGTTTTGGACTGCTATGTGAGATTTGCATGCCATTAAAAACAATCAAAACTGAAGCTTTCAAGCTGAGAGCATCAGGCCCCCCCAAAACAAGAAAACATGAAGCACATGGTGATGTTTCCAAGCAGGTTTCTTTATTGTTCCTCGCCTATAGACAAAATCTTGCCAAACTGAAGCACTCTATTATCTACATCAAGCATATATTCTGAGAACTATTATGAAGGGCCTGTCTTTACCCTCTTTCTCTCACACAAACTATCTGAACTGAACTCCTTTGGAATGCACCCTTCCCTCCTGGGAATCCAGCCCTGTACATTCCATCACAGAGAGCCAGTTCATATGTGATGCAGGAAAATTCTGGATTATAATAGTCCTCAATTTACAACCACAATTGAATGGCTTAGTCTACAGCTCCCTATTTTATACTGTGACTTTACAATTCATTTTAATATGCCATATAATTATCATTAACCTGTGTTTAGTTAATACATACATTATACTTTATTAAAACTATTATTTTTATTTAAAATTAAGCAACATCTACTTATTTAGAATTATCTAGAATTTTGGTACAGCTATAGAAAACAGAATGAATGCATCCAATAGAAACTTCCTTTGCCAATTCATTTACTGAGTTGAGTTGTCCAGTGAATCAAAGGCAAGAGAAGAGACTGGACAGCCACTTGTCTGAAATAGTAGGTTCTCCTGCTTGAGGAGATCCCTTCCAGCTCTATTCTATTCTAAGGCAGCTATGGGAGCAATGTTTATTCACAGGCTTCACAAAGTCAGAATATTTATATAATTAGAATCTTGTTACGGTACATCTGCAAACAAGTGCTTCTTTAGTCCAGATGCTATGTGGCTCTACTTTCTTGTAAATGAATGATTTAGATGCTCTTCAGATGCTGTGCAAAGTAAGTTATTTTTTAAAAAATCAGCTGCAGATTGATGCAATTTGTGAATTCCTCTAGTCTAGAAACAACTCAATTTTTTTGTAATTTGTAGGAGCTCTTCTTCGGGCACTCATGCCATATAGAGTGAAAGGAGAAGCAGGGCTTCCCACTTGTTTATTCTACACGGGTTCCCTCCATGTCCACAAAGTATGGGGAAGGACATTACACAAATTATCGAAAGCAAAAGTGACAAATGAGACGGGGTGGGGGGGGAAGGGGAATTACCCGAAATAAAGGTGACACAGAAGGGTGCAAATAAAGCATGCACAGAAATAAATACACGGTTTGATGCCCTATAATCCTTTTTAGGGGGCGTGAAGGTTCTCTATCAGCGCGAAACTGATTTAGCCAGATTTAACCTGTCCTCGGTGATCGAAAAGATGCAACCCTCCGTATCGGTTTCTCTTCGTACAACCGTCACTGGCTATTCTGTTGAACTTTTGCCTGCAACAAAACTTTGTGGGGGGGGGGGAGCCATGGGTTCTGTTCCATCAACCCGGAACAGAAAGTAGGACGATCTTGGAAAAAAAAATCATGCTAGGGAACCAGATGCAGGAGCGGCCGGTTCCACCTCCGGCCTTGCTCTTCCTGCCGTGGGTCTCTTCGAAGCCATCGGACCCGGAAGTGCAGCGAGTGAGCCAATAGGTTTGCCGTTTTTGCTTCTGCGCCTCGCAGCCGTCCTCGCCCTACGACGAGGAAGCGTTCGGCTTCATGGCAGCTGTGGGCGAGGCGGGCGACCCGGGATCGGTGGCTGCACCAGCGACGGCAGCGGCGGGGCTCGGACGAAGAAAAGCCCACGGCAAGGTGAGGAGCAGCGGGGAGGCCGCTCGGAGTTGCCCTCCGCGGAACGCAGTTTAGGCTGCCCACCTCCACCCCCAACCCCGATTCATTGCACTCGCACTCCCATGATCCCCGTCTCGCTGGATTATGGGAGTCGAAGTCCACGTCCGGAAGGCCGATGTGTATGGAGAAAGGCTGGCACAAAGAGATATCGAAGTCTTGCTTTTATGACCCCTGAAAGGTCGTTTCGTTTCCCGGTTCGGCTCTCGCCTTGCGGATTCATGACTTTTTTTTTTTTTTTTTTGCCTGTTTGCTTTTTGGAGAAAAGATGGTGTCATTAAATGAAGAAGATGATGATGATGTAGGGGAAGCATTGAAAACTCTAGTCTTAAAAATCCTTAAATATCCATCTTCCCTTTGAAGGAATGCATAGAACAGAGAAAGTGTTTCTCTTATTCTAGTTAAAGGTCCCTAGTTGGAAAGGTTTTGCATTTTAAATTTACTTCTTTCAAAAAGTAGTCCTTGACTTGCCACAGCCCGTTTAGTGACCGTTCAAAGTTACAACGGCACTGAAAAATGTGACTTGTGACCGTTTTTCACAGTTACCACCTTTGCAGCATCCCCATGATTGTGTGATCAACATTCAGATGCTTGGCAACTGGTTCGTATTTATGATCATTGCTGTGTCCCAAGGTCATGCAACCACCTTTTGCGACCTTCTCACAAGCAAAATCATTTGGGAAGGGAGATTCACTTAACAATCGGGTTACTAACTTATCAACTGCAGTGATTCGCTTAACAACTGTGGCAAGAAAGGTTGTAAAATGGGGCAAAACTCATTTAACAAAGATCAGACAGAAATTCTGGGGTCAATTGTGGTTGTAAGTCGAGGACTACCTGTATAGGAATTTTCTCTCTTCTGATTTTGACACACCCACACTCATGAGGTAGGCTTGAAAACAAAAATGGATAGACGCCATTGGAAGAGCTTATATGGCTTTTTTAAAACTTGGCTAAGTCAGTCACGTATGGAAATGTTTTATGACATATAGAAGAATTTTATCAATCATAACTAAGGAAATCACTGTAGCCTGAACTGAGGCTACAATTGAGGGGGGAAGAGCTGTTTATAGAGACTTTTAACCAGCATTACGGTTGGATTGTTGCCAAAGTTAATGCACTGACATTTCCTGTGTGCGTTGGAGAGAGTGAAATGTTTATATAAATATTTGCCTATAAACAAAAATAGTAAAAAATGGTGTGGATTATATTTCAACTTACTATAAATGCCCCATGAGGTATAGACCCATTTAATAATTTCAGATACTAAATCATACATTGGATAAGATCTTGCTCTATGTATGGGTTCAGATTTTTGTCTGATTCTGGATTTATGTTATTTTATGTAATAATAGTATATATTTGAGGTATGGCAATCCTGTGTCTCATTAGTTTAAAAAATAAATATATTTTCAAATGTATGTACCTTTAACTCAAAGTAGAAAAAGGTGGTTGCATGTAAATCTAAGTAACTAAGTAACTAAAATTGCTATAATCTGATTTAATTAGCTTTATCATTTGATTTTATGGAATGAAAACAATGTGCCACTTTATGCATTACATTGTTAGATACACTTTAAAATATATTAAGTGTGAGGTTTGATTGGCTGCATCTCTTTATTCAGTGTATGGTTTATGTCAATTTATAAATTAGGGAAGTCAAGTCTTTGGTTCTGAGGGCCTCCCCCGCCCCCCCTGCATACTGTATTTTCTTTCTTAACAAGTACTGATGCAGAATCAGGACCAGTTCTTTGATCATTCAAAACAGCAATGACTGCCATTGCAATATTCGAACAATAAACTACATAATCTGTTAATACGGTAACTTTTACAAAATGTGATTTGTATACTTTCTGCCTTTTTATAAATTGTTACACAAGCTCAGCCATAGCCTGCTTTGCTTTGCTCTATATGTTTTACATATTTCATATGCTGCAACAGTTTCCAGATTAAGTTCAAATTGATATGTAATACCTAGGATTACTATTAGGGATGCTGGGTTTGTTTTTCTTTTTCTTTTTTCCCCTCCTTGTGTGATTTCTGTCACAAAAACATTTGCTGGATTTGTCCATTGTTATTCTTCACTTTCTGTCCCATCCTTTAGCAGGATTTTTGGATATTTCAGCTGAATTGCATAGGTAAAGAATTTACTACCAGCAAAATTTATTTAGAGTGATTATGAGGATATGCAGAGTGTGTCTTTATAGAAACAGGTACAACTACAACCATTCATTTAGTGACCATTTGAAGTTACAACAATGCTAAAAAAAATGTAACTTATAACCGGTTCTCACACTTAGAAACTGTTGCAGCAAATTTTAAATTATTTGCTGCTTGGTCAGTTGATTAAGAATAATTTGAATTGCAGGATAGCAGATATCTGGAAATAGAACCTGTTAGGGCCCTTTCTCTAGCACTTCAGCAAGTCAACATTTATAAAGATGGTCACATATATCAACATCATTGAATTATTTCTGTGACTGCTTCAGCGTCAGGTAAATCAGAGAAATATAACTTACATTCCTCCAGACACTGCTGGACACAGCTTTGAGTAGCTTCAGTTCCACTACAGAACTATAACCTTTCAGTATAGCAATGACAAAGGATGCTGGGAATTGTAGTTCAGGAATGGAATGCCTCACATTCCTCACTCTTGAGTTATATAAGAGAGCCGAGGTGGCGCAGTGGTTAGAGTGCAGTACTGCAGGCTACTTCAGCTGACTGTTCAGCAGTTCAGCGGTTCAAATCTCACCGGCTCAAGGTTGACTCAGCCTTCCATCCTTCCGAGGTGGGTAAAATGAGGACCCAGATTGTTGGGGGCAATATGCTGACTCTGTGAACCGCTTAGAGAGTGCTGTAAAGCACTGTAAAGCGGTATATAAGTCTAAGTGCTATTGCTATTGCTATATGGTGCTGAAATGCTAATTAAAATACCCCAATGTGTTGACAAAGCTGAACACTTCCAGTATTGTGAGAACACAGCTTGTTCATTCAAGACAATCCAGTTCACATACTGATATTAAGAATCTCAGACATTGAATAATCAGCAACTACAGAGATAGTTAAAGATTTTTAAGAATAATGTGCATGCTTTTATAATGGCAAATACGTTGAAGTTATTCTTTCTGTTTTGTTTTCTTTCCATGTCTTGGCTCTTCTTTCTGTTACTTTTTAAATGTAATTACCAGCAGTTGTTCCTGCCTCCTTTCTAACATTACCTGCCATGTTTTTAATGAGCTTATCACAGGATAAGCTTATCAGCTATTTATCTTCAATGATTCAGTCCTACATAAAATTAGTGCATTATCCTTGACATCTTCTGCTCTTTCTAAAATTTGCCCACTCTCATACATCACTTAAAATGTTTAATCAGAGCAAAACAAAACTGAAGCTTTAGATGTTGCAACACTCACTATTGGCAATATTTTATACCGACAACAATTAAAAACCTTATTCTTGTCATTTTAAGTTGAGTTAGGGAGCTGATGTAATTTTATGTGTCTCTTTTCTGTTACAAATGGGTTTAAATTATGAACAGGACCTTAGATCTCTTGGCTAAAATAATTAAACAATACAAGAAATGTGAGGGGCGATCATAATGTTTGTTTACATAACAACAAACAAAAAAATACAAACAAAAAGTTGAGTTGTAAAAGTACACCTGTGTTTATAGAACACAGTCAAATATTTGATGTCAAGCTGAAATCTATGTCTTTTGGAGTCATAACTAACTTGGAGCAGAATAGAGGATGTAAATTATAATACTGTGTGAAAAAAGGCAAAGAGTTAAAATATTCCAAGACACGGGGTCCTCATATGAATTTTTGTTTCAGATTCTAAAATAAATAATTCAAGAAGACAAGACAATTAGGCTAAATAGTGAGACTCATCATAGGATCCCAGTTGCTGCTTACAAGCCTCTACATGCAAATCTGGACTTTTGGGGACATCTTCATCTAGCCCTTTGTCCTCCTATCTGAAATGATGATGTGGAAGATTATGGGGCATCCCGTGCAAACCCAGAACACTTTAGTTGGAAGGAAACTTGGATAAAGAAAATTGCCTATGTAGAAGCACTTACATGCATTATGTGGATTTTTTTGGATCCTGACCTCTGCAAGTGTTTGAAAAAAATACTCATGATTTTGGTGATCCTAAAAAAAAAATAATCCTAATTGCTGTTCTGATAAAATATCAATCTGGACTGGGCACTCATGTGACTCTTGATTCATCGAGGAAAAAAGCTGCAAGTTGCAAGTTTTTTTCCTTGTCTGATTTTGTTGTCGACCATTTAATCTCTTCATAATATTGCTTGCAGCTTAATAGCTTCTTCACATTGGCTTTGCTTCCGCCGTCATTCTTGCAATCTCCTGCCTTGCACTCTTTAATTAAAGTGCCATTAGGAAATATTAATTCAGATGTCTTAAGGTTTCTTTCCACTGTTAAGACAGATAACAGAAGTGGCATCATACATATCTCAAGAAATAATCTGATGCACATTTTGCTAGCAGATTCTGCAATCTGGACAAGATGTATATTCCCAAGGTACAAAAGTGTCATGTTGCAGCTGCTTCTATACATGAATCTTAAATTATGTGCTTGGGAAATAATTAAAGGTGGTCCTTAGCCTACTTTGTCTGAGAGTTCTAGTTGAGTTATCTGTATAACTTTCAACTTAATCGAATAATCTAATGAGTACAAAAGTCTTACAACGTCCCATCAGATCTGTTGCAAGATTCTTCTGCATAAGTAAAACGCTTGGATTGTTTGGAATTTATTAATGGCTTAACAAACTGGCCTTGTTTGTTTGTTTGTTTATTTTTGAGATTCTTAATGTCAAAAACCTAATATAAGTATCTATTATTATTTGGGCATCATTTCCACAATGAGTATTCTGAAAAAAAAAATGATTTTGTTATTGTAAAGCAACCTTTCATTTTGGAATAGAAACCAATCTAGCTATTTTAGTTCCCAACTAGGTTAGTCCTTCCAATTCTTAAAACTACTTGTACCAGTCTACGATATTCTTTTAATCTATGAAAACCTATACATGAAATGGTGGTTATTTTATATACGGAATTGATAAAAGCTGGTATATAAATGTACTCTAGTTGCAACATGGTACTTTAGTGCCTAAATTTAATGGTGGGCAAATTGCTTGAAAACCGAGAAACTGGCATTGCCTGCAGAAATGCCTATTTTATGATTCCACTTCATCCTTTAAAAAAATATCAGAGTACAGGACACATTTCTGAGTTGATTTTGTTTTGGCTCTAGTTAAAAATAAACTTATGCATCACAAATCTTACTTCCTTCACTGCTTTCTCCAGGATAATCCTCGTAACAGCTGTTAAAGACGACAAACGATACAATTTAAATACTGAAATATATTTTACTGATCAAGTAAAATGGATCCATGTTCAATTGGAAATCAGCTGCAAGCTAGCAGCGATTGTCATAAAGCATACTTTACCTCTCAAACTGGCTTCAAGACTAAGCAAGATTTATCAGCAACTGATCTGTTACTTCTTCAGCTTAGAACTGGGATAACTCTTTCAGAGACTCATACAATCTGCTTCCATCATGCTAAAGTTTACCTTGATAGGTATGAAGACTTGCAAAAGTCATGTTGCGATCCTTTTAATATGCACAAAAAAGTCTCCAGGAAAAACTTGCATGCAATTGACATAGATGATGCATCTTTTCTAAGTGCCAAGTTTGGACGTCAATTTATACCAGGCTGGAAGCTTTGCCCCAAATGTACACAGATAATAAATGGAAATGCAGAGGTTGACTCTGAAGACCATCAACGAAGGAGACTTGATTCAGACGTATGTATATGGGACCATTTTTTTCAACTATCTAAGTACTGGACTAAAGCTGTAACTTTTGCAGTTATGTGATAGTAAATCCCACCCACTGAAAAAAAGTGGTACTTCTAAATATATGTGCCATAGGAGACAGGTTAAGAGTATGAAAAGAATAGCTTCAATCCCCTCTCTTAAAATACTAAGAGTACACTCAGTTCTGTACAGTTCCTGAATGTATGACTCTCACTGGATAAGCACTGCATGAAGAAAATGCCATCACAGTTTAAACATCAGAAATGGCGTTTTCATGTAAAATTGCAACTTCTCAGTTGACCAAATCCTTTCATGGGAACAGGGAGAAAATAACTGTTCAGCTTTTGGAACTGCAATATGCATAAGCTTTTCCCATAACTTTCAACTCAGTCAAACAAATTTCTGTTTTATTCAAACCAGGAAGCAATAGTTAAAGAGCTGTTTTAATAAAGTGGCTTTTCGTGAATATGTTAGCGATACTTTCCTGGTTTGTATGATGATCTTAACTTGTTTATAATACTTAAAGGCAAATTAGCCAGGATGAGACCATATAATTTGTGTAAGCAGTGAGGTCTTATCAACACACTGCATACCTTGAGATTTAAAAGAATTTAAGATACTAGAATGGGATGTACTACTTCAGACTGATGGTAGACTACACTTTTACAAATCCCCTGTGTAAAATACTCTGCAAATATGAAACAGGGTAGAAAGAAGCACAACGAAGAGAGATTCTAACATCTCCCTACTTTTTTAGTGCTTTTCCTGCAAGGTATATTTCACTAAGGGGAACATTTAAAAACTGAATTACCATCTGCAGTCTGAAGCTGCACACTCCTTAGAGCTCTTATATGATTGATAGAGGAAGATTTCTCTTCCAAGCAATAAGGAGCACCATGATGGAAGACTTTCATCTTTAAAACTGAACTTGGTATCCAGCTTTGCACAGTCTATGTTTAATGAAGACATGCTACAGTTATTTCCTATTTTGGAAATCTATATATATAAAAATGGCTGTGTGTGTGTGTGTGTGTGTATGTTCCAGCATAATTCTGGAACACCTCGAGCAATTTCAACCAAACTTGGTACACAGATGACTTACTCTCTGGAAAAAAATACTGTGGGGGTAAGACACCCCTAACACCCCTCGGGGTGTTTGTGTGTGTGTGTGTGTGTGTGTGTGTGTTCCAGCATAACTCTGGAACGCCTGGGCCGCTGAAATGAAAAGGAATGATTTATATCTATAGTGTCAAATCACAGTACTTTTAACAGTGAAAGTGTGCATTTTGGATTCAAGTTCTGTTAAGATACAGCCTGTTGTGCCTTAAAATGGCTTCTACTGTACAGCACAGTGGAGTTACCATGGTAACGGCTTCACAGTACTCCATAAGGGGGCTCCCTCTGATAAGGGGGATTGGTTCTTCAAAAAAAGAAAAAAACCTTAGGCCCTCAGCTTCAAGCAAAGAGGGCAAGTTGTTGGGGGAGGTGCCTGCTAATGCAGATAATCACCTCAAAGGCTGTTTCCTGTAGAATTTTTCCCAGGCTGTTGGCCAGGGCAATTAGGTCTCTAATTCTCACCACAGTGGTTGAGGCAGCTTTCTTCTACAACTGGTAACAGGGCCAGGCCCAAGTGTCTTTTTCTTACATTTACTTTATTGTATTCCATAATAATAGATTCATTGCTGTAACGATGCCTCCAAGGAAACGGCAGGCGATTGGCCAAGTGCAATCAAAGGCTAAAAAAATGAAACAACAGCGTAGACAAGAAACTCCCGAGGAGAGGAATATTAGACTTGCGCTGCAGCGCGAGAGAGCTGCTACATCTAGAGCTTCAGAGACAGTACAACAGCGTGAGGCCCGACTACAGGAAATGAGAGATAGAGCCAGACGATCACGGACTGCGCAACATTTTAGCTTAGCATTGGAAAGATTCCACTATGATCCACATAAAGACTACTCGCAGCATGCAAGTGTTACCATCGGAAAAATGGAAATGGTACTTTGATTTGACACTATAGATATAATTCACTCCTTTTCCTGTCTAATACAGGATTGGGATAAATACTGTATTTTTCAGACTATAAGATGCCCTTTTTTGTCTCCCAAAAGGGGGTGAAAATGTCTGTGCGTCTTATAGACCGAATATTACCAAAGCCCCACCCGCCGGCTGTATTTTTGCCTCCGCACGCCCCGTTTTCAGCCCGTTTTCAGGGCTTTTTTCAGCCTGTTTTTGAGGCTTTTTCTGCCCATTTTCAAGGCTTTTTTCAGCCCGTTTTTGAGGCTTTTTTCAGCCCGTTTTTGAGGCTTTTTTTTGCCTGTTTTTGAGGGTTTTTTCGGCCCATTTTTTTTTGAAAAAACGGGCCGAAAAAAGCCTCACAAATGGGCCAAAAAAAAGCCTTGAAAATGGGCCAAAAAGGCCTCAAAAACGGGCCAAAAAAAGCTGAAAAATGGGCCGAAAAAAGCCTAGAAAACGGGCAGAAAAAAGGCTAGAAAAGGGCCGAAAATGGGGCACACGGAGGCCAAAAACTTATTTTTGTTTTTTTCCTGTTCTAAATTTAGGGGCGTCTTATAGTCAGGTTCGTCTTATAGTCCGAAAAATATGGTAAATACCTGGGCAACGCCGGGTTATAAGCTAGTAGGAAATAAAAAGAGAAGTGAAGAAATTACCCTGTTTATTAAAGTAACTATTCCTGTTTCCATTAACTTGCATCTCTAAGGGTATATTCCTGTCCAACTTATTATCTTGGCTTTCTTTTGACAATTAATATTACTATTACTTTTATTCATTGAGATATCTCATAAGCAACTTAGAGCACAGTTGATACCATAAATAAAAAAGAGAGAAGTGTATATTTGGCTTCAGCTTCAGTGTTTGTCTCTTAGCTGAAAAATGATATCACTTAATTAGAAATGCTTTGAATTTTTTAAAATGAAATTGTCTGTATTTATTCAGGGACGTACAACTAAAGCCTTGAAGTTTGCTAATCCAGGACGGCATACTGGATTTCCTCCAGAAGCAGCAAACAAAAGAGAAAAAAGAAGGCTACAAACGAAAACCACATCCGTTAATTCAGACAGGTAGACTGTCAGACTGTTTATGGATTGATTGCCTTTGCTTTTTCACTTTGAGGGAAAATTGTTCTGCTTACATATGGATTATAATTTAGAACTGTTTAGATGCATGGAATTTTTTTTCCCTATGTTTGTGCATAGGAATAAAATAAGTTGCATTGTCCAATCGTTATAAAGCAGCTTGAAAAGTGGAAAATCAGTATATAATACTGCAGTCGGGGTATCCATGATCTTTCCCAGATTAGGAGAAATGTTCTTGGTGCAATTGATTGATTGATTGATTGTCCCAAGACAAAAACAATAAGTTCTCTCCTTGGAAGTTTTTGTCTTTTTGGTGCAATACAGATTGCACTAGCTTTCTCTTTACTGAGAAAGCAGAAGAAAGCTGATTAGAAGCACACATTACCCTCCTGTTTGCTACTTGTCATAGCAGATAGGTATTTGTGCCCTTCTTCCAGCTAAAACCTTGGATTGTTCCAGTCGTCTTCATTACTGTTATTTAGCCGTTGAGTTTTTATAAAACATTTTATATTTTATGGCAGCTTCAGGACAGCAGCAATCAAAGTGCTTCGGAAGAAGTAATTGAAATTATGAGATGTGTCTCCAGTTTATATTGATTCATGAATATACTTTTTTATTCCATAGCAGGTTTATAGCAACTTTGTGTCAAGTAGAGTTCTACCAAGGAATGCATAATTTGTGGCAGTGGATTTTTCTATATCCTAGATTGATTTTCCATAGCATAATGCTAGCTGATCCTAATTAGTTACCACCTCCTCCCCCCCCCCAAATATTTTTTTTCTGCCTAGGGTCTTTGGGTTCTGTAAGACTGAATGTTCAAATTTACAGCTATCTTAGTAAAAGGCAGCAATGTAAGCATAGCTAAATAAAACTTTTTAGCCCTAGAAATGCTTACATTTAACATGATCTAATTAAAGTGATCCAGGTTTGTTCTACAATATGTATGCAAACTATGTTCAGATGTTATAAAGAGCTGATGCCAAATTTGAACATTGATTTGTCATGTTATGTCCTATCATCCCTAACTAATATGGGCTGTAGGCAATGGTGGGATTCAACCGGTTCATACCACTTCGGCTGAACCGGTTGTTAAATTGCTGGCTGGCCCCTCCCCTCCCCTTCCAGAAGTCCCCACGCGCCTCGTTTTGGCTCCCAGGTAAGTGCAAGGAGGCCTATTAGGCCTAAAACAGGGTGCGGGGGTGTGGCGTGCCCCCCTGCAGCCCGTTTTTGCTCACAGGGGGCTGCAGGGAGGCCTACTAGGCCCAAAACAGGGTGCAGGGGGTGCGGTGACCCCTCGCAGCCCGTATTTGCTCCCGGGGGGGTGCAGGAGGCCGAGTGCTGCCTGTCACACCCCCTGGCCACGCCCACCCAGCCAGTCATTAGGGCAGAGAACCGGTTGTTAAATTATTTGAATCCCACCACTGGCTGTAGCAAGAAAATGAAATTTGTGGACCATGGTATCTGGAATGCACCAAATTGCCTATCCTGGATTTAAATCCTCTTTGTATCACCTTTCTTGTACATTATCTCCATTTTATTTTAAAATCCCTTTAAAACTTTGGATAGACAATGAAGAAACCAAGCTCAGTTTTACTGATGTCTGGATTGCAGAACACCGAAACCCTGCCTAAGGGGAATGTTAAAACTTAAAATACTTCATTGGTCTATCTGTCATATAAATTAATTTCTCCTTAACTCTAAATATGTTTGAAAATTGCTGGTGGAGATATACTTATTTGCAGTGTTAATGTTAAACAATCATAATAGATCAATTTTTTTTTACTCTATGCTAAATTCAAAGCAACTTGAATTAGTTATAACCCTATTACAGTTCAATGTCATTTGTGATAATCAATAGATTTGTCCTTGGTGTTACAACAAATAAAATTGAAGTAAATATGCTAGATATATTTAGTATAGTGCAATGTGTTGTGGTGGCCAGATGGAAATTGCTAACTTTAAATACTAAAAGACTTTCTTATGTAGTGTGAGCACTAGAAAAGTGGATAGTTTGTTACAAGAGTCAGAATTATAGCATGGAGAGACACCCAGGTTGTGTCTTGCTGCTTGAATATATAAATGGCCTCTGTATTGAATTAAAAGTTTATCCTGCAGAAGTGTCTTTGCAGCCTATACGGTTGTCATTTAAAAATAATAATTATTATTATATGGCCAATCTTATTTCTGGAGGGATGGTGTTCCTTAGGGAGGGAGCTACCATGGAGAAAGCCTTTCTTCTTATCCCATTAGATCAGCGGTTCTCAACCTGTGGGTCACAACCCCTTTGGGGGTCGAACGACCCTTTCACAGGGGTCGCCGAAGCGTGCGCTAGCCCGCCACGCCCCCTTTGTCACATCGTGCGTGGGGAGGGGGCGTGGCGGGGGTCGCGGCGGTGGGGTGGGGGTCGCGGCATTAGGAAGATTAGATGAACCTCCTTAGTATCCGAGACTGGTAATATCCCTGCCTCCCCACTTCAGTGGGTAAGGTACATGTAATTGGGAAAAGATGTTCCTTCAAACAACCTGGCCCCGGGCCATTTAGAGCTTAAAGGTGACACAACCAGCACCTTGAATTGGACCCGGAAGCAAATCAGGAGCCGATGCAGTTCTCGCAAGGGAGGGACCAATCTAGACTTGCATAAAACCATTCAAGCCAGTGTATTTTGAACTAATTGAAGCTTCTATAAACTTTTCAAGGACAGCTCCATGTAGAGCGCATTGCAGTGGTCATATTAGTTTATATCTGCTGCTCCTTAGTACAACAAACTAGAGAAATTCACCTATCAGGATTTTTAAATTGAATTGTCTATTATTTAAAACAGAGTGTCTAGTATTACAAATCATCGTTAATTATTGGTTGCTTGTATTTTTCCCTCCAGGCAATTAATAGCAGCAAAGAGCAAGGTATATGACGGCCAAGGCTTTCTGCTTTACAGCGGGATAGACCTGTGTGACTGCCTTGATGAAGACTGCCTTGGGTGTTTCTATGCCTGCTCCAAGTGCGGCTCCCGCAAGTGTGGACCTGAATGCCGTTGTGATCGCAAGTGGCTATATGAGCAGATTGAGATAGAAGGGGGGGAAATTATTCGTAATAAGCATGTGATATAGCCTGTGCTCTGCATTTCATTACTGAGCCACAGGAAGGTTGTTCATAAAATTTAATCGGTTCATATTTCCAGTTAAGATTCAGTGTTGTGCAAATAAGCAATAGGGAAGTTCTATATTTATGTCATCTGTAGAGAAGAAAAATTAGAAGGTAGTCTAAGTAATTGTGAATTTATTAACAGACAAGCTAATAAGAGTGGTATTGGCTGATACTCATTATGTGCTTCATGCAGTACATTTTTTTCTCCAGATCATTATTGCTGCCCTTTATAGGAAATCTTTGAGTATGTCCTTGTTCTGGACCATGGTTTCTCCTGCAGACACTTTAAGTACTAGCAGCATAAGCAGTATTAGTTGTAGAAAATGGGTGATTTGAGAAGGTTGTTGCATGATAAACAGAAAATACAGAGGTCAGACTGAGATTTTCAAGAAGATGGCATACCTTTCTGAAGCAGTAATGTGAAAGTGATTGACCTTTTTTGCAAACAAGAGTTGCCATGTGAAGAAGGAATTATATTATGCCTTCAACAGTATTTTGCTGCTGGTGGAAAGGAAGTCACCAAAGTTACAGCCTCAGGCAGTATTTCTGTTATGAATATCTTGCTTGGAGGCTTTATAACTGAATCCATAGATTGATGGAGAATGTGTGGCTGGAAAGTGACACCCTGTCATCTTACCTTTACTAAATACACAAAATGTATTTGATGGAATTATATAAACATAAGTATGATGAGACATTTATGGTCTTTCTACAGTAATAGTTAATAGGCAATGCTTGTAATCTACTCAGATAATTAGCCCATGGGCCCCAGGTAAAATGCATGTTCACTTAGTCTGATGCATATAGTGCATGTTATAGAAATGTGAGGTTCAGGATTTATGAGAAAAGATATTGTTTGTACTAGAGATATTTTTAAAGGCATGCCAAATATCTTTATATCTTGTTTTTAAAAACTGAAATTTTGTGTTATTAATATGCAGATATTAATAAAGAATTGATTTTCATCAAAATATCTGTTTTATTATTTATTCTGTTACTATATGTGATTAAATGTGGCCTAATTCAGAAAGAGAAGAGGATATAAATAATTAAGGAATTGTATTATGGTACCATTATATAAAATTTTGTTGAATTACTAGAACATGCAATTTCTGCATACAGTCATGGCCAAAAATACTAAAATTTGAAATAAGGATTCCATCAAGTATTATGCAGAGAATGGGATTTCCCCTTGTTCTCTTCCTAATTCTCTAAGTGTGTTTAAATGAATTTCTCAACCCTTTGTCGCAGATGTTATATGAGAGAGGGAGGAAGGAAGGAAGGAGAGAGAAAGAAAGAGAGAGAAAGAAAAAAGAAAAAAAGAAAGAAAAAGAGAAGAAAGAAAGAAAGAAAGAAAGAAAGAAAGAAAGAAAGAAAGAAAGAAAGAAAGAAAAGAAATTCCCTCCAAGGTTAATTAAATCAAGTTAGATATATTGAAAATGTTGAAATCTTGTATACCACACTGGAGTTTCCTCACAAGCTTACTCTATTAAAACTCAAATGTAGGGTGTTCTACATGTAAGCTTCCTGTATAGCATATGTTGTTGAGTCCAGTGGTAGACCTAAACTAGTATCAGTATGTGGCTAAACTTTATTGCTTGGATATTTTAGGGTTGGAACTTGGAAATAGAAAAAAATTATTGTCTATATATTATTGTTATGTATGGATGTTATAATTGATCTGATGTCTCTGATGTTGGGATTTTATTCTTTTAGATTCATATCATTGTGGGCTGGTTGTATTGGGAAGAAACAGGATAAAAAGATAAAAATTAAGATAAATAAAATAAATAAATAAAAATAAAATAAAATAAAAATAAAGTTAACTGGGATCCAGGCACTGGACTCAGTGTTAACTATTAAAAATTAACTGAACTAATGGTATCTCTTATGTATTACTATTCCTTTACTACTGAAATGGCTGCTATTTGGTTTTTCTGAATTCAGTGCAGCCCATAAAGAAGTCTTAAGAGGCCATCCAGCTTGCAACTCTCATGAACCTGAATCAGACAACCTCTTGTTCAGTAATAAGGATATCCCAGAAGCCAGAATTAGTGAATCTCTTTTTTGTAGCGAAAACTTATCTACATTGGTGAGGAAAAGTAATAGGGGCCATTTGATGGATTTACCCTTTTAATTTAATAAATAAAATGAGTATCTTAAGATTGGAGCTGGTTAAGGAGTAGGATATGAAAACGGCTGCTGACTCTGCAGTGTTTGTTTTCTTCCCTTTAGGGGCAATGTGGATATCTTCCCATTATGTATTATTAAAAGCTGTGTTTTCCTGACTATAGGTTAGTAAATGGTTTAAACCAGTGGTTCCCAAAGTGCGTGGTACCGCCCCCTGGGGGGTGGTGGGATGACTTAGGGGGGCGCTAAGAGTCAGGGGGGCACTAAGAGGCAAGGAGGGCAGCAGGGGGGTGCTAAGAGGCAAGGGGGCGGCAGGGGGGCGCTAAGAGGCCACGTGGAAGGCAGAAAAGCATGTCGGGGCAGCCGGGAAGGGAGGTAGCAGCCTACGGCTCTCCTGCGGCTCTTGATGAAATGGGGAGGGAGGCGGTCTCTGCTCGGTGGGTCTGGGGGAGAGGAGGGTCAGCACTGAGCTGGGGGGAGGGGTGCCAAGTGAGACCCTGAAGCGTTCTTGGGGAGGAAAGGAAAGAAGGGAAGGAAAGCAAATAAGGAAAGGAAAGGAAAGGAAAAGAAAGGAAAGGAAAGGAAAGGAAAGGAAAGAAGGAAAGGAAAGGAAAGGAAAGGAAAGAAGAAAAGGAAAGGGAAGCCGGTAATTTAATATTCCTATCAGCGTTTCATCCAGCAAGCGACGGTCCAGAGAGAATATCTCGGGGTTTTTGCATCGTAATTGGGGTGCGGGAGTTGGAAGCCACGTGGGGTACGCGAAGGAGAATCGGAGGGGGTCTTTGTGTGTGTGTCTGTGTGTGTTGTTCGTTAGTTTCTTTACTACTTCACTCCCCCCCACTTTAGCTTAGAAACCCGGCTTGCTCTGAATGTTAAGCTCCAGATAAAAGAGAGCGGAGGCCGCATGGATTTATTGCCTACTGATAAGAGTCTCCCCCCCACCTTTGGAATCAGGCGATTGGGGTGGAATAAAACGCCCAGGTAGAAGCCGTTTGAAAATTGCCTCCTTTCCCAGACAGAAAGAGGAGATGTGCAAACTTTATCCTGCGCAAATATTTATGCAAAGACCCTATCACAAGATCATTGTAAGAGTGTTGTTATTTTATGCACCTAGGTTTCCTGTCTCGCGAAGGCTGGGAAAGGCTAAGGAGAAAAGATCGCATCCTGGGGTCTCGTTCCAGTTCCCAATGGAGTGATTATCTGAAGATAGAGACATGTGTCAATGGCGTAGGATTCCCCCCGGCCAGAAGAAAAGAGCTAAAGTAGAGACCAAGGAGGGAGGAAGGGGAAAAGAAAAAAAGGAAGGAAGGAAGGAAGAAAGGAAGGAAGAGGGCAAAGAGGAAGGAGGAAAAAGAGAACAAAAAGGGAAGGGAGGGAAGGAGGAAAGGAAAAGGGACAGAAAGAAAAAGAGAAAGAGAAAAAAGGCAGGAAGGAAGGAAGGGAGGAGAGGGAGGGACATAGGAAGGAAGGGAGGGAAAAAGGAAAGAAAGAAAAAAAGAAAGAAAGAAAGAGAAAGAAAGAAAAAGAAAGATGGAAGGAAGGAAGGAAGACAGAAAGAAAAAGAAAGGAAAGAAAGAGAGAGAGAGAGAGAAAGAAAGATGGTAGGAAGGAAAACAAAGAAAGAAAAAGAAAGAAGGGAAGGGAGGAAAGAAAGAAAGAAAGAAAGAAAGAAAGAAAGAAAGAAAGAAAGAAAGAAAGAAAGAAAGAAAGAAAGAAAGAAAGAAAGAAAGACTTATGACCACAATTGAGCCCAAAATTTTGGTTGCTACGCAAGAGCATTGTTAAGTGAGTTTCACCACATTTTACAAGTTGGCCACGCCCACCCAGTCACCTGACCACCAAGCCACACCCACCTGAAGGGGGTGGGGGTGGGGGGCACTGAGGATGAGTTTGTAGCACCAAGGGGGCGGTGGACTGAAAAAGTTTGGGAACCACTGGTTTAAACCAGGGGTGTCAAACTCGCGGCCCACGGGCCAGATGTGTCATACACTGGCCACACCCACGCCCCATTTAGCGAAGGGAGAAAAAGTCACGATACATCACGACGTCGTGACGACATGAGTTTGACACCCCTGGTTTAAATCTACCATGCTCTCGTCATTTTTCTTGGGGTGGTGACACAGTTAAATTCCTAGTTAAACATTGTGCATCTTTTGTAACTATTACCCTTTCAGCTGAAAGATCTTTAAAGCTAGGGTATTAAACTCATGCATATAATAATGAGCTATTGTTTATACTGTAAATAAAGTTGGACCTCTTAATCACATTAGACTTTTTATATTAGTGGTCTGAAGAGAGTTCTGAGCTGTATTACTTATAGTTTTACCAAATAGTTCTTTTCTTTTGAAATTATCGTCTTTAAACAAATAGAAATCATGCTAGTGAGTCTAGGCTAATATAGGATTTTTTGGGGGAAACCTTGTCGGTTCATCTTGAACAATAGATTTGTATCTACTGAGCAAAGATCAGATGAATTATGGTCTGTCAATACGTGTTTTGCTTGTATGTACACTGAGAGCTTATGCACCGGAGACAAATTCCTTGTGAGTCCAATCACACTTGGCCAATGAAGAATTCTGTTCTATTCTATTCTTACATTAAACATTGATAAAATTTTAGGAAATCTCAGAGAGTCTGGAACTTAGATATTCTCTAAAATCTCCCATTTGTAGGTGATTTAAATTTCATTCACAATAGAACGCTCTGTCATGCTGGACTCCCTAGCTATATTTTTAAAATCATGCATACTACACATAGGAAACTTTTTTATGTTTGTTCTGAATTAATGCACTACTTATTCAAGTAACAGCAGGAAGATATTTCAATCTGCCATGCAAAATATTTATATTCAAACACTGAGGTTGAATCTATATCCTATGTTCTGTTAAAATGTCCACTCTATACACAATGACAATTAAAAGTTGTAACCACAGGTTTGTTTGTTTGTTTCATCCCATCGAGACAATTGACTACTGAAGATTGCCTGGGGTAGTCCTGGCAGTTTTGTTGTGAAGTATTTTCAGAAGTAGTTTGCCATTGCCTACTTTCTAAGGCTGAGAGAAAGTGACTGGCCCAAGGTCACCCAGCTACCTTGTGCCTAAGACAGGACTATAATTCAGTCTTTCATTTTCTAGTCTGATACTTTAACCACTACACCAAATTGGCTTTCAACCCTAGTTATTATAAAGTTTAATTTCCCTCATGATGATAAGATTACTGCTTTTCTTTTAAAAGGCCAATTTTTAAATGTATCAAGAGTAGTGGCAAAATTTTTGTCTATAGCTATTGTCTATTAGCCTACAGGAATTGTCTAATATTTTCCTCATAATATAATACACACACACACACACATTTTAAACTATGCTTCAGTGTTTGTTAGTTTAGTCTTTGAAAATAAATTAATAAATAACAAACCTGATAGTTATTTTTCTAACTACATCATCTATTTTATTCTAATGAATCCAAATTCAGCTTAAAAATTTCTTGCTGGGTTGATCCAGTGAATAAGATACATGTCGGTTGCATCTTTATTACCAAGGTATTAAGCCAAGTTGAATATTGAATAATTTACACCTGTGTAAATTCTATAGCATGGCATTGGAAGTTACTTGATATTACCCAAAATTCAATGTTTCACTAGAGAGAAAAAAATTAAAAAGAGCACAGCTAATTAAAGTTGCATAAACTTGAGGCCCGGGTATCAAAATGATTAACAGCATAAATATTCATATTAATGAACTAAAATGTGGTAAAATAATTTTTATACGCTAATTAACTGAGTTCTTATTCCCACCCTATTCCCACAGTTAGATACCTAATAAAGGAAAAAGATTCAGATTATGTTTAAATATAAAATGAGCTATATATTCGATGATCCCCTTGCCATTGAAAAATATAGCTACGTATTGGTAAATTCCCCCTCACGTTTCATAGTTGGGACATTTTTAAAATAAAGAATTTTATTTTTCTTTTCAATATCACAATGACCCCCCCCCTTTTTTTTTTTTTCCTTTGTGCTTCAGTCCCAATCAAATCCTCAAGTGCTGTGTGGTTGGTCTTCTCGGCCTCTTTGGCTTTGCAGACTCATGAAATATAATTACTGCTCACGCTGCACAAAAGCTAGACCTGCTGACCGAGTCAGCTTTTATCTCTGCTTTTCAAATCTATCTTCAAGCCTGACCTTCAGCCTCTCTTAGGCAGAAGTGTGGAACTAGAAGAACAAAGACTCCTTATTTTAGTGAAGTTCATGGCTTTTTATCATGTGGATATATTTTTACATGGTAGCAGGCTGGAGGTCATCAATCTTATTTTCCTTATGTCCTTTGCACAATTTGAATCCAGTTTCCTGAGGTAAAAGGTTAAACAGCTTTCAGGAAGGAGAAGTCTGGAAAGGGGAACAATCTAGTGGTAAGGATAGTCCAGGTTGTAAGTGATAACTGGGACTTGTTTGCTCATGTGATTGTTGGGTTGTTGTTGTTTTTTTGAAGGTAGGGCTCCCAGGTCTGAACTGGCTAAGAAATTGAGGCAACTGTTAGATGGTGGCAAAGAGATAAAGACACTGCAGAGTTTTCCTTATCTCTTTGGATCATCTAGTGGTATCCTGATTTTTGGAATGCCAACTCTGCCGGCCACAGAATTGGCATTGAAAAATAAGGCAGCCCAAGGTAAAGAAGAAAAAGCAATAATTCAAAGAACTTCCTTTTTATTAGACAGTTTTAAACATTTTGTCTACACTAATTGACCATGTTGGGAAGTAAAGTTATTCAAAAAGATGTACAATCATTTCTACACCTGCATATAATTAGTTCAAAGGTTAAAAGCTACTATAAATAATATATCTGTTGTATTAGCAATAAAGATACAGTTGTTTGCAAAATTGTATGGCTGTTAAATTTCCTTTAATTCCTATCCTTGTAGCAATAGCAATAGCACTTAGACTTATATACTGCTTTATAGTGCTTTACAGCCCTCTCTAAGCGGTTCACAGAGTCAGCATATTGCCCCCAACAATCTGGGTCCTCATTTTACCTACCTCGGAAGGATGGAAGGCTGAGTCAACCTTGAGCCTGGTGAGATTTGAACCACCGAACTGCAGCTAGCAGTCAGCTGAAGTAGCCTGCAGTGCTGCACTCTAACCACTGCGCCACCTCGGCTCTTGTAAAGTCATATGTCCAAGGTTACTAGCCTGGAAAGCATCAAAAAGGGGGAAATCTTTCTGAATTGGCCCATTTGATTGCAGTTTATTTTTGACAGCACATTTTTAATCTCAGCTGATCAATATTGTTTACTGAGTTATGTCATCTGCATTAAAAAAAAAAACCCATTATAACTACATTTGCATCCTATTGAGGAGCTTTGTCTGTAATGAAAAGAAACCACTTGTGGACTCTTGAGTTCCAAAATCAGGAATGATATTTGGAAGAACTAAAAGGGGATGTTGCAGAGACCAAGACTAGAGCTTCTAATCAGTTTCAAGAATCTAAACCACCACTAGATGCCAGCCAAGAGATGCAGAAATTGGTCATCCAGATGTTTTGCAATCCAGATAGAGTAGTCCCAAGCAAGAGCTGAGGCTCCCAAATTCAAAAGACTCTGTGAAGACATGGTTTCAGCATATCTTTTTAGAGATGGAGTAGCATCTTGTGATTTTTGTATTATTATCTTATGGTGGTAGTGATTGTGTTTGTTCCCATAAGTAGTAAAATCTCTGACAATGGCTTAGGATCGAGGCTCTTTACATTATAAAGGAGGCCATGACAAGTAGAGTCTCTTCTGCCATAGTCAACTTCATCAGATCTTTAGCAGTAATAATCACAATAGAAGAGAATATTTGTATATCAGGGTTCAACTGTGGGGTCCTTGGTACTTTCTGAGCTTAGTTTCTTGCACTTTCATTCTCCAGCTAGGTAACAGCAACAGGGCATCATGGTAATAATCCCAATAGAAGGATCTAAGAACAGAACAGAGAGAACATTTTAAAAGGAGATAATCTGGAAAAGCAGGAGGGGTTAGGAAAAAAGAAAAGGAATTGGCAATATTCTACATGAATATGGGAAGAAGGCCAGAGGGCCGTGTATTACGTATCTGGCTCAGTCCTGTTCATGAGAATTGGGTCATATTTTTTTCTTCTTCTTTCAGTCTGCACACCCAACTGAACCCAGCCACTCCTAGCCCTTTTCTACTTTGTACAGGAGAGTGCCTTTTGATGGGAGGGGCTTGGGGCAACATGCTTTTATTAGTTTACAAAAGAGCTTCCAGTCCTTTTCTAGTTAAATATTAATTGTGGGATGTGAGGAGGGAATAAGAGCTGTAGCTGGTCTTCTGTGCTGGAGGGTGGGGGAAGAAAGAGAACGGGAGCAGATTGACTTTGTTTAATGAAGCATGGTGTGTGCATTTCTGTGAACTATTGTAATTCCATTGCAAATAACAGGCGGGGAGGAGATGATCAGAAATTGGAACCAGTTGTTAGGACCAGTTGTTGCCTAAAGTGAGAACTGAAAAAAAAGAAGAAGAGAGGGAGGAAGATGGAAGGATACCCAGTATACATTCTAAATACTAGCATAATGGTGATATTAGCCAGTCTGAATACTTTGTCAGTTTAATATGAACTGCATTTTTACAGATGGGTAAAAACACTATAATGAAAAAAAAAACTATAATTACTTGGTCCACCCAGAAGGGGGCACCACTTTCCTACAAACCCAGTCTATATCAGTCTGAATATTAGTTTCAAAAGATCCCCTAAACTGTTCTTTTTTTTTTTTTTTTTTAAAGAGCCACTGGGCCTTCTTACTGCCACAAACTTTCATACTGGGAGTTCACAGTTTCTGTTCAGTAATAAATCAGAAAACTTGATTAAATTCATATAGCCAAAGCTTTAAGGTCAGGAGCATTAAAAATAAATGTTAAGGGTAAAGTCAGTATTTTAATCATAAAAGAAGTAAATCATTCCCATTTGCTTCACCCAATTGCTTCATCTACTTTCTATATTTATATATATATATATTTTACTATATTTTTCTGGAAACATACTTTATTGAGTTGTTTACTAATGCACAAATGAGGAAACCTGAGTAATTACCGTGTTTCCCTGAAAATAAGATCCTGTCTTATATTTTTTTGAACCCTGAAATAAGCGCTTGGCCTTATTGCCATGCACTCAAAAGCCCGATTGGGCTTATTATCAGGGGATGTCTTATTTTGGGGGAAACAGGGTATAAGAGCTTATATTTCCAAAACAGCCTGTTTTTAATATTTTATCTTAATGGCTCTGAGCACATCTTCAAATTTTATCTGCAATTTTATCTTTATCTACCTCTCTTGCATTTTTTTGTTTCTTTTCCCAACATTTTATCCGCAATTTTAGCTTTATTTACCTCTCACACATTTTTTGTTTCTTTTTCCATTTTAAGACTAAGAGTTTAGGGGGGGGAAACACACAAGCTATAAACAATAAGAACTGCAGACTTTGGGTAGAAAATAGATAAGGTTTTCCCCAAGGCCATCACAAACCAGTGTACAAATTATGCACTATACGAGGTAAACCGTATAGGGAGTTACCAGTTTCATGTTTTAAAAAAATCTTGCTGTATATCACATCACATCACAAGGGCACCTAGTATGCCCACAAGAGCCCTGTTTTTTTCCGCTGGCCCCTCCCACCTCCCCCTCTATACGCAACATTTGTTGAATAATCAGCCTAATTAAAAACCTTGGCGAACTTGCAAACCCATCTGGGAAGTTTTGTTTTAACACAAGGAAATATTAGACAATATGCAAATGAGCTAAGCAAATGAGTTAATGTGCAAATGAGCTAAAGCAAACTTTCATTGATGCTGTTATGTTCAGAGCCAGCCCTACCATCAGACAAAATGAGACAACTTCCCCTTTTCTGTAGAAAAAGGCCAATCATCAGCAAAGTATTAGAGGACATAGCTGTGCATCTCTATGTAGATACTCTCTATCCACATATAAGTTACCTGTCTGATCTCTGGAGAGAAAGCAACATTCACCTCTCACTCCATTTACTTTAGGTATGTGGACAAGGGAACCGATACCCGCCCCTTTGTCCTTTGCTAATTTCTACAAAAATTATTTATAAAGTACTTTATTTTTATAATATGCCATGGCAAATGGTTGTTGTTTTTCTCAGTTCCTTCCTGCAAAATTCTGGGCCTAGATCCAGAAAAAAAGTAGTCATCCCTAACACCATTTGAAATGAATGAGATTAGCAGTGAATGAATGCATTTGCTGTAATTCACAACTTTTAATTGGTTTCATCACTTGGGAACAGTGCAATTTCTCTGGACTGAAAGCCAAGTGATTACAGTAACAGGGGCAGAACAAATAGGCTGAAAGGTTAGAGGTCTTACACTTTGGGTCTACAGAACTTAGCTCTGCCTTATGCCTTTGTTGGTGTAGAGGATATAGAGAATGGCCTTGAAGGATGGGATGGGAGGAAGAGCCACCAGAAAGACAATAGTCAAATAAGCAGAACCTGAGCCCCGGTCAAGAAACTAATTTGAGTAAACATCTCAGACAAGCCCCTTCCTAGTTCACTGTAGAATAAAACAAGAAGGGCAAAATGCATTGTGTTGCAAGATTCTGTTACTATAGCTGTTGAAATAAAAGTAGTCCTGACCTATATGGCATTGGTGTCTTAGTCTGGTCTACCTTATAGGAGGGCTGTGTGATGGAATGTGGTATGGTTGATTCCAGTGGTGGGTTTGCCCGTACCGGTGGTGGAAATTTGTACCCGCTCGCCGAACCGGCAGCGATGGCCGGCTGTCCACGCCCCCGAACCAGTCCTCCAGTTGCCGCGGCTGGCAAAGAACCCTCTGCGCATGCGCAGAGGCTTCTGCACATGTGCAGAGGGTCATTTCCCTGACGTGATGCAAAATGCGCACTTCCATCGCGATGCAAACTGGTAGGGAAGGTAAGTGGAACCCACCCCTGGTTGATTCCCAGGAGGGAGGGGTGCCTTCCAGAGGAATAAGAGAGAACTCAGTCCAGATATTGTGTGAGAGACAGGGTGAAGACAGCCCCTTCCTAATAGTTCTCACAGTATAACATAGATGCATATTCAGTTTGGTAAGATTCTGTCTATAGGTGTGGAAATAATAAAGAACTCAGCGTGGAAAACTCACCACATGTCATTCTTGGTTTTTGAGCCTGGCATGTTGACAGAGAGTAAACTTGGTAGTTCTCACCCCTGCCAGCTGTCTGTCACAGAGTACCTTATCTTGCACCTTCCCACTAACCAGATATGAGAGACAGAGAGATCCACCCATAGTATTGTAGTAAGCCATGGAAGCATTAGAACCAAGCAGGTGAAGAAACATGAATTAAACCCAGGAGACGCAAGCAAATAAGGGAAACAGGTTCAGACTGACACCTCCCCCCCCCAAATTTCCTGAAGTGGGAAGGAGGGAAGGAGAAGCAGAGGCAGATTTGCAAGTTTCTGTTCTGAGCTATTATAGTCTACATCAGTAAAATATAGTTCTAAACAGTGGTGAAATCCTCCGCGGGTCACCACCGGTTCGCTGCCCGCGCATGCGTGGTGCACACCAGACGCACGCTGCATGTGCACAACCACATTGCACACCAGATTCACGCTGCGCGCACATGCGCAATCCACAACAAATGTGCGCTTTTGGATTTCCTGCTTTTTTTTTAACTTTTAAACGCATTTTTAACTACCAGTTCCAGAGAACCGGTAGTAAAGAAATGCTTAAAAGATCAGCTGTGCGACACGCGATCATCAGAACTTTTTTTTTTTACTTTTTAAACCATTTTTAACTACCGGTACCAGTTCCGGAGAACTGGTAGTAAAAAAAAATGCTTAAAAAGTAAAAAAAAAAGGTTCCGAAGATCAGCTGTGCAATGCACGATCATCGGAACTTTTTTTTTACTTTTTAAAGCATTTTTTTACTACCGGTTCGGGCGAACTGGCCCGAACCGGTAGCATTTCACCCCTGGTTCTAAACTTTCAGTGGAGTCAGCTTCCTGTTTTGATCTCCATCTTAGAGCTGTCTTTCTTAATATAAAAGGGGGGAAATGAAACAAATTCTACCAGATCATTTTCCGGGTTTCTGGCATTGAGATGTGCGTGTGGAGAAATTCGTCTCTCTCTCTCCCTTATGGGGAAATAGGGGAATCTTACAAGAGATACTTTACTAAAAAGAAGGGAAAAGAAAACTGGGGAAAATCATTTTTAGCTGATTTAGCTCAGATATAAAACATTTAATGGTAAAGGAGGAAAAAATGGAGCTCTTCAAAACGTATGCAAAATCTGAAGAGAATCTCCAATAGAAAAACAATCAGAACAATATGAGGTTCTACGCAAATCAAAAGATGTCATTAATCTGTGTTAATATGGAAACAATTCTGATATACTGTTTTATATAAAACATACAAGAGAGATACTAATCACTTGAAACATTAAGGCATTTAGTAGGAGACCCAAAAAAGAAATTAAAACCAGCAGTTTTTAGCTAATCTGTTCCTATCCCTTTTTTGTAATTCCTTCAACCCTTGGCACAAATTTTAACTGTGTGCCAATTTGTTAATTGGGAAATTTATCAACTTATCATTCAGCAATTTTTATTTAATTTTAAAAAGAGAAATATTTATTTCCTAACTAGCAGAAGTGGAAGGATAGGGGGAATTTGTCAAAAGACCATGTGATTTTGTTTGAGATTATTTAGATATATATATGCATTGTCTGGGAAACAATTAATGTTGGGAATGCTGAATGACTACCTATACTGTCTTCTAATTAACTTCTCCATTTCATGTTGTAAATACAAAATAAGTGTGAAAGATGTTCCTAGTGTGTTAAGTATAGCGCACGCGCACACACACACGCACACACACACGCACACACACACACGTACAAAATATGAGTATTTCTTAGAATAAAGAAACCATCAATTGCTCATCTAATCCATCCAGTGACTCTCTCTCAGCCTAACCCACCTCACAGGGTTGCTGTTGTGACGAAAATAGGAAGAAAATATGTTGGATATGGTGGCTGCCCTGAGTTATTTGTAAAAATCATAAAGGTGGGTTATGAATAAATAAATAAATCACCTATGTCCAGGGTGACACCCCATCTGGGCTCAGAGCAATTGACATTTTAAGGCCTTTATGGAAGGTCAAGAGGGTGGAGGCAGATCTCATCTTGAGGGAACTGATGTTCCAGAGGGTGAGCACAGAGGCAGAAAAGGTTCTCTTCCTGGATCCCACCTGCCAAAATTCCTTGGCCAATGGGGTCCATAGCACCCCCCTTCTGCAGGTGCGAGTGGGGCTGGCCGATCCCAAAGAGGTGAGATGGTTCTTCATGTATTTCTACCACAAGCATTCCTTATATGTTTACCCATAAATAATTAAAGAACATCCATTTCTTAATACGTGCTTAGTGTTGAACCATTTGCTAAGTATTCCATTTATTTTCGTAAGTGTTTCTTTCCACCATGTGCTGCTCTTAACACATTCAGCAAGCAAACTTTAACATCTAAAAACTTCTAAAAACCATTCCATACTTCAACCCTATTCACCCTATATCATACACTTTTTCTAAATCAAAGTTAATCAGCCATGTTAGGACTCTGTCCAAACGGTTGGGTCGGTTAATATAAACAAGCCACAAATCACTGTTTAATGTAATATATGTAATATTGCTTTAAATGCATTGGTGCATTCTGACTGGCAGTAACGGCCATAAGAGGGAGCTAGAGAACATGGTTAGAGTGCTCTCTCTCTCTCGCTTTTGCTGATTCATTGCTGAGTGACTTCGTGTCTGCAATTAAGCTCTGTGTGTAGCTAACTATCTGTGATAGGAGAGAATCTTTGTTTGATGATTAAGACAAAGAAAGACTGGTAAGAAGACTACTGTACTTCTGAACACTGACTGATTGAACGTGTATGATTCGGACTGTTATTTGGACTGTGCTATTTCTTTAAGTAAACTACTTTTATACACTTTAACGTATCTGTGTATTGACTGAATCATTACTCATATCTACTGCAACATTACGGTGAACTGTGCAAACCTTCAGGGCCAAGAGGTTACTCTGCACAATTCCTTAACAAGCCAAACATTGAGTAATGATACATGTGAGAAAGTTAAAGAAAACAATGACACTTAATTTAGAAACATCAAAATAAATTAACATATGTAACTCATAAACGAAAAACAGTGAAAATTATATTCCTATTTAATTTTATTTAAAAACAAAACCTAGAACATCTATCTTAGTCTATGCTTGAAGCACATGATACTGTTGTTTCTAAGATTAAGATATTCCGGAGATTATTTTAACTTTTTATTTGTCATTCAAGCCATGGTAAATTAGAACAAAATTACTCCTGTTAGTTTTGCTATACATCAACATTTTTGTTGGAATCGTATTTATATTTCATTAAGCAAATGTAAATGAACAGTTGCCCTACTTATACTTTCTTCGTTATTGCCTGCTCCCATTATTTGAAGGAAAGGAATATTCCACATATAAAAGATAATTGTATTATAAATCAGAAATTGAAATAAAGTTGCAACTCCTTTTGAAATTCCATAAGGAATTGTGGATTGAAGAACAAGTTCCTAGAGGAAGAATTCTAGGCCTAGGATCCCCCCAATGGTAAATGTGAGAAAAACATTTTTTTTCATGTAAGTTCTATATAATCCCTGAAACACTGCTGTTGCGGCTGGAAGAGTTTCCATAATACTATAGCAGAGGTGGGTTCCTCCCGGTTCGCACCGGTTCTATAGAACCGGTAGTAAACCGATGGTGACATCACAGAGCCGGTTCTGTCAGTGCCGGTCCGTGGACGCCGCCATCTTTTTTTTGGATTTTTTTTTAAAAATAATATTTTTGGGGGGGGGATTTTTTGCTGGTTTTTGCTTCTGCACATGCGCAAAAGCTGAGTTTTTGGCACTGCGCATGCACGGCCGTGTGCACGAAGCATGGCCACGTGGCGCACAATGCATGCGCAGCCACGCGGCGTGGGAGGAAGTGAACCGGCGGCAAGGTAAGTTACAACCCACCCCTGTACTATAGGATAGAATAGACATCCTTTAACTTTACACATGTTGCTGAACTCTAAGTTCCAGTTTCTTTAGAAAGCATGGCCAATGGTGAGGAAGGTAGAAGTACTAGGAGTTGCAGTTGAAGGCCACAAGTTTCCCACTTGAGTGAAAAATGATTTGCAGCAACAAGAATAAGGGAGAAGATCTTTTACTATATTTTAGCCTCCTGCAAAACAGGGGCAGCTTTTCTATTCGTTGGTAAGCTAATCAAAATCAAACATGATTATGGTAAAAGTACTAATGTGACACCATTATTCCAAAAATCTAACTTATTTTATTTATTTATTTATTTATTTATTTGTCAAACATGTACAAGATAGCAGGTATAGGTATAAACATAAACATAATCACGGTGAATACAGATAGATGAGGACAATAGGACAGTAGGACAGGGACGGTAGGCACGCTGTTGCGCTTATGCACGCCCCTTACAGACCTCCTAGGAATGGGGTGAGGTCGACAGTAGACAGTCTAAGGTTAAAGTTTTTTTGGGTTTGGGGAAGAAACCACAGAGTCAGGTAGTGAATAGACTTCGCAACTAACAACAACAAAATAATCAGAGGAATCATTGCAGGATCAAAAGGTTTTAACATCAATCTGATTGATTAAATATGGAACCCCAATTAATACAGCAAGATTTCAGAGTTGGTTGTATATCATATTTCCATGAATGCTTCTTAAAGGCACAATAATAACACCAATTTATTCTTACCATGGTTGAATAATTTGGATTAAAACTGAATGCCGAGGAAGGGGGGGTGCTAATATCTTTAGAAAAAGAGGTTTGTATCTTTGTCTGCCTTGTAACATCATAAATGGGATTTCGAGGTTTCTGATCCCGAAGCATCTGTTTTAGCTGGTTTTCCATGCACTGTGGGACATCACTGGCAACTTCAAAAATTCCAAAATCGGGATTAAATTGAATTGGATCTGAAAATGTCTATAAATATGAAA
>QLTV01004097.1:3884456-3904127 GCA_003457575.1 Thermophis baileyi
CAACAGCATCATTCCTGTATGCAGTATTTCCCAACCTTGGTCACTTGAAGATGTATGGACTTCAACTCCCAAAATTCCTCAGCAAGTCACACTGCTGTAGTGCTGTTCCTTTTATCCAATTAACCATGGAGTTATACAAAGCTGTGAGATGATAATAGTGGTAATGATGATGATTTATTGGCAGCCAACTCTCAGAGGCCCTGAGCAGTTAGAAATAATTTAAAACATGAAAACAAGACAATAAAATCAACAAGAAACAAAAAGGGAAAGAAATGGCAACATAACAACTGGATAGAAACAAAAGAAAACAACTTAGATTAAAAGAAGATTTCAGACATTCCCATTGAGTAAGGTTTTCCATTCAGAATAGCACCAGCCTGTGTAAGTCAGCCTTTCCCAACATAAATGGCACCTCCATATATTGCAGGATTATTTGTCAACATTCCCAGCCTGTGTATCCTAAGGATACCAGGTCTGAGATGATTCTCCTAGGAAATACTGGCATAATCTGGAATTGCAGATAATCCAGTGTGGATTGTGAAAGCTAATTTATATAGGACATTTTTCTGATAATGTGTCTCAATAGGCATGGACGTTATTCTCTGAAAAAGGCACGCTATGATTTATGTGTGATATACATAATGCAGCAAGTTATTAGTCATTAGACAACTTGGGGAGAGGCAGTTCTGCTCTAAAAAGATATGTATTACAGCTTTAAGGATTGGCACTCAATCTATAAAAATTAGAAATACACTAATTAATCTCAAGCTTTCCAGGATGTATTTGTGGATGCCAGTATGCCTGGAGGCATTTCACTTGCTGCCCAGTTCTAGCTGTCTGACCATTTAAAAAAAAATCCTTATTTTAATTAAAATAAAAATGAAAGCTAATAATGCCTAAAAACAAAGCACTAGCCTCAAGTACAGACTCTACCTCTAATAGCATCTTAAAGGCTCATATAAACCCACAGAAAGTTCTTAGAAAAGAAACTTTGGGAATGGTCAGCTTCAAACTGGGTTTGAGTCAGGGGTGACATTCAAAATTTTCCCCTACCAGTTCTGTGGGCATGGCTTGGTAGGCGTGGCATGCCCACCAAGCCACGCTCACAGAACCGACAGAAAAGTTCAGCCAAGTCTTCTAGCGTTCAACCTGGCTGCTTCTCGCCTCCTTCTCATGTTTGCTCTGTGTGTATGAGCCCGAGAAGGAGGAGAGAAGGAGTGAGTGGGAGGGGCAGGGCGGGGCCAGTCAGTGGTGCAATTTACCGGTTCTCCGAACTGCGCATAATCACCGCTACCGGTTCTTGTAGAACCTGTCCGAACCTGCTGAATTTCACCCCTGGTTTGAGTGAGCATCAGCCTGCACATAGAAAGGCAAAGAGCAGCTGAAGTGTTAGAGAAGAACTTGGGAAGCTAAACGCTGAAGCAGTGAATACATTCATCTGTTCATCTTCTGGTGATTCAGTAGGCTATAACTACTTTCAAAGACAAAGAGTCACTCCCTTGTCTATTGATTTCAAGTTGCAGATTCCATCTTAGCAGAGAGACAGGCAGTGTTGAATATTGTTATGGTACTGGATCAGTCCTGGGGAAACCCAGGTTGTAGTGTCACCTCGGCCATGGAAATGTAATGGATGACTTTGGGGCATTGTTGTCTCCCTGCTCAACCTAATCCACAGGGTTGTTTTTGTGATAAAAACAATTGGAGAAAGGACTGCAATGTTTGCCACCTTGAGATCCTGAAGGAAAGGACATACATGCAATAAATAAAGAGGTGTTATTCTGTCCTTTCCTGTATTCCCAGTACACTCTTATGGCATTCATCTTTTGAGAGTGTGCCTAACATGTTCTCAAAAATTTAGATGTGCTCACCAGCCCATTAAGATTGGGATCTCTCCAGTTCATCTATAAAAGTTCCATCTTGTATACTGTATTAATATTATTTCTGTGTGTATTCATTCTATTTATTTTGTGTTATGTTTATTTTTATTACTTTCATTAAAAACATATAAAACCATAACTGGCAAGACATTAAAATAATTATACAGAGTTTAATCCAAAAATAGCCACTTACATACAGTATAATTCAGGAGTTGAATTTCATAATTTCAGACATTAGGGATGATCATATGATTTTACTTGAAGATTTTGCTATATTTGCTCCAAATATAGATGCCCTGTTCCTAAGTCTTGGAATAAGACAATAAGTGGACTATATAATCCTGTTCAAGGGCCTCCTATTGGTGGTGCTGTATATGAAGCCTAGAATAGCTTCCTCATCATACATCCACTATTAGAAATGAAAACCATAGTACCGTGATGGTGAACCTATGGCACTCCTGCCAGACATGGCATGCAGAGCCCTCTCTGTGGGCACACATGCAATCGCCCCATCCCAGCTCCAATCGCGTTTCACTCAATCAATTCCAACTTCTCATGAAAGAAAAAGATCTTGCGAAGTTGGAATTGATTGAGTGAACTTTTTCATTCGCGCGCTTCACAATGGGAGAGACGGGATCCCATCCTCCTCCTGAAGCCCATTACGATGCGGACTCACAATGCGACCCTGCGTCGGCTCGGCAAAAAAAAAGTAGTTTCTTTTCCTGCAGAGCTGCCAGTGTTGGGATGTCCCGCCTCCCCTCCGGCCAGCTGGGCTTCTTCAGGCACTTAGCTGGACACCTATTAGCTCCACCCAGGGGTGAAATTCAAAATTTTTCCCTACGGTTCTGTGGGTGTGGCTTGGTGGGCATGGCAGGGGAAGGATACTGCAAAATCTCCATACCCACCCCACTCCAGGGGAACGATATTGCAAAATCTCCATTCCCACCCCACTCTGGGGCCAGCCAGAGGTGGTATTTGCCGGTTCTCCGAACTACTCAAAATTTCCGCTACCAGTTCTCCAGAACCTGTCAGAACCTGCTGAATTTCACCCCTGGATCCACCCCACCCTCTGCCTCAGCGAGTGATGCGCAAAAGTTCAGCTGGGCTCCTCGAGAGATGGTGTTTTCAGGGAGCCGGGCTGTCTACAACACAAACATTCATTCTCGGCTTTGAGATTCCTAGCTGCAATAGGCAGCAAAGCTAGGTTCATTCCCCTGCACCAATCTGGCAGACAAAACAGGAAAAGGGGGCGGAGAGAAACAGTCCCGCTGCCAAGGTACGCGCGGGTCGGAGGGGGGCAGAAATTCCAACTTCAGCCTCCTGGTGCAGCACGGGGCTTTGGGCGAAGGTTGGAGGGAAGGACCACTGGCTCACTCGCGCTCTCTCCCTCCCCAGTCTAGCTTGACATAGGTGGCAGCACAGCTCATATTGCCCTTTCCAAGCCCACTGTCGGTAAAGCTGGGCACCGGTGAGGGCTGGCTTTTTGCCTAGCTTTGTCCAGCTGTCACGGGGGAAATGGACAGGGGCCTGGGGAGGAAGACTGCATCAAGCTAGACTGTGTCAATCACGCTTCCGAACCGGTAGGGAAGGTAAGTAGATTTCACCGCTGATCTTGGCTTATCATTTTTGAGTAAGATGTCTGCTTATTTTTGTATGTTCTTATCTTGTAAAAGCTTTTCAAAGTTTAGGATGCTTTAGTATCAGCTCAAATAGATAATTTTTATAAAATAGATAATAATAACAATACGACTACTCTGATAGATAACTCCCTGGTGATTTTTACCATGTAGTTTCTCCAATTCATTTAGATACATGTCCAGCATTAGATGAAAACATATGCTAACAGTTGTTGCTGTAGAATAAACTATAACAGAAATATTACACCAACAAGCCAAAGGAAGAAGAAGTTTTTTTTAGCTTCTGTAACATTCTAAAGATATCATTGACTCTGGAAACTTAGATAAATGATAAGGAACGTGTCCACTCTCCAACATTCTTGGTTTGCAGCTCTCACAATCTTTTCATTGATAGGAAATGAAATTCAGCATCTGGAGGGCTACAAGTTCCATATCCCAGCATCCAACCATATTTCCATTTCATATTCAGTCCAACTATTTCATATGTCCTTCCACTGAGATATTTCTGGTCACCTGACCAGAAATGGTCCATCCTGCTTCTGTGCTTTCATGATTGAACAAGGTGCTAGGCATTGAGATAAACCCTAATGTTAGCCAGTATGACAGTTTGTTAAAGGTAGAAGAAAAGGTTTAAAATGTTTCACATCCCTAACAGGAGAAGATCAGATTAAACCTGCCTTGCTTTCCCATGGCCACTTTGCATTAACAGTAGGGAAATGGATGGAGAAGACAAAGGAGAAACAAAGATCAAGAAAACAGAGGTCCCTGCAGCAGGATATGCCAGGTGTGCCCCACTGTCAGTGTGATGTGGAAGGGAAATTGTTTTATCAGTGACTACGTTAGATTCATGATCCATCCACAACCTTGAATTGGCCTTTAGTTGTCGCTGATGGGAACTGAAGAACAGCTCCTGTCTACATGATTGCTGCTCTTCAATGAATCAGAACACATGGGGCACAGAGCAGCACATTAAACTAGCAACAGAAATATATCACTGTACTTTTATATAGATGTATTGCTTTTACCCTGGCATATAAATGATTGGGCTGTCCACCTTTTTTTTCCTCAAGAACCATAAATTAAAAACAAGCTAAGGATTTTGAAATTATGTTCTCTCTCTTGGCCTCTCTCTCTTAAAATCCAGATAGCTATTTCAAGTCTGCCATAAAATATTCTGCGGCCTTCTCATAGATCTCTAAATATTCTCTTGACAGTTCTTTACTTGGATTTCAGGTGGAGTTGAGAAGAGGAAGAGGAGGAAGAAGAGGAAGGAAGCTCTGCTGATACCTTTATAAACAAAGCAGCAGTTAAATAATCAAGGTATGCAAAATGGTTCCAAGCTAAATTATTTTATGCCTGAAATGTTCTACTGTCTTACTAACAAAACAAAACAAGGGCCTTAGACAAACAATAATACATTAACCCCAGTCCTGGGAGAAAGGCCGGGTTTTCAGAGTTTTTTGGAACCCTAGGAGAAAGGATGCAATAGCAATAGTCCTTAGACTTAGTCCCTAGTGCTTTACAGCCCTCTCTGAGCGGTTTACAGAGTCAGCATATTACCCCCAACAATCTGGCTCCTCATTTTACCAACCTCAGAAGGCTGGAAGGCAATCCTCCTTTCTGTTCCAGAGGTTGTGGTGCCACAACTGAGAAAACACACTCCCATGGTCCCACAAGAAGCCAATGTTTAATACAGAGGACCTGGAGCACACCACTGTCAGAATGTACCAAGCAGGCAGAAATGATAGATGACCAGCAGTCCAGAGGTGGGTTCTTCCCGGTTCGGATTGGTTCTATAGAACTGGTAGTAACTTGGCGGCCTGGGTTGCTAGAACCAGCAGCGACCCAGGCCTGCCACGCCCCTGAACCGGTTCTTTCGGCGGCGCCATAGGCGCCGTCATCTTGTTTTTTGCTTCTGCGCATGCGCAGAAGCTTTTTTTAAGCACTGCGCATGCGCAAAGCACGTGTGTGCCCGCAAAGTGCACGCGCACCCACGCGGTGCGACAGTGAGCAAACCAGCAGCGTAGAAAACCAGAACCCATCCCTGCAGCAGTCCCTCAGATATCCAGGCCAATGCCATACAGCACTTTATAGGTAATAACCAGCACTTTGAATTGCACTCAGAATTTGATTGGCAGGCAATGCAACTCGCATAGCAGTGGTGATAAATGGGCATAGCAAAATGTGCCAGTTACTGCTCATGCTGAACCAGCTCATTTTGAACCAGCTGCAGTTTCTGGCTGGTCTTCAAGGGAACCAAAATGTAGAATGCATTAGAATAATCCAATCGTGACTCAACTGACATTGAATCAATACATTGATGGTTTCACCTGTGCAGTTTGGGATTGATATGTAGAGCTGGGTTCCATCAGCATGCTGATGATACTATTCCCCAAACCACTGCATGACTTGGTTTCATGTAGTGGTTTCATATAGAAGATGGACAGAAGAAGGAAGAGTGTTGAGCCCTGAGACATTCTACACATGAAGAGCAGTATAGGCATATATTTAATTATCTTGTCCTGATAACAATTTTAATAGCAAGTTGTGGAACACTGTAGGGACTATACTGTATTTAACCTTTCTGGTGATAGGGCTGTGGGGCCGCTGTTTGTTTATCTCGGTTGTGTTCTGTGGCCATAGAGAACCAGGAGAGGAATAGAATGTATCTAGTATACATACTGATGCTATTAGGAAGTATGGGATCTCTAAAAGACTGGAGCTGGGCACCTACTTTTGCAGATCAGCACCATGTCAGATTTCAGAGTAAAGCTACTGAAAAGAGTTCATTGCTTCTGAATGATGCTCTTAACACTGATTGATATTAGGAGGAAGGGAACTGAGAGATGCATATGAAGACTTGGCTTGCAATCAAAAGAACAAAATACCTCTTAAACCTGTACAGGAATACAGTAACCAACTCAGGAATACAAAATGTAGATCTTTAGAAACCCGTAATGAAATTTCCTGACGCTTTTAAAAACGTTAAAGCAGCCATGGGGGGGGGGGACTCCAATCATGACTGCAGTAATTGTAGTAGAGAATTTAAAATCTGTTCCCTGTACCAGTTTCCCAATGCAAATCAAATGCATCCAGAGACTGCTAATAGCCTTTGATCCAAGAAAAAAAAAAACAGAGATGCAATAGAGAAATTAGTGATTACTGTATTGTTCCCCCAGTGGAATTTCCTCAGAAGAGAGAATTAAGGCAAAAGGATTTAAGACCACCCCCTTATCCAGTTTTCTTCTAGAATTAAAATAAGAGCTTTCTGTGGCTGTTTTAAAGTAATAAATGCATACATAAATATAACGGAAAGTTCAACAATAGATCTCTTTGAACTAACAGTGAAACACAGATTGAATAAATGGCTGCCTGGTGTCCCAAACATGGGAAATAATGGATTTTGCTTATGGTGAAAAGGTACTATCACAGCAAGTATCCATACCACAGGGTTAGATCATTATGACTCTGTTATTGTAAATCTTCCCAGAGTGAGTAGACCAACTCAATGAATAAAACTTCACTTAATTTGCTCACCACAGACTGCATTCCAGGTTAAACTGTGGTTTCCCATATTTCACAGATCATTTGAACAGACCTTACCTGGAAAAGCCACAACTAATGCTTTTCTGTCACCTATGGCACTTAAACATATGTTTAATGATAATGTCTCTAAACCGGTTAAACAAGTAGTCAAGTGCAATGTATAAATTTGACGTTTTGAGTGGGAATATTGACTTTCAACTGTTAAGATCAGGAGATCAAATGTTTATCATAAAACATTGTTTATAAATAAATGGCAAGTTGTCTTAATTTATGCTATTGTCCCCGAAATGCATATGATTTTTAATGTTTGTTAAGATGCATTGAATTTGAATTGAACAATACCTGATTCAGAGTAAGTTGCTGAGATATTGCTAACAAACTTTTTCAATCACAATTGTTTTCTTTAGAATGAGGATTTTTTTTTATTATAAAATATTGTTTTGCTTTCTCACTAAGCTCCTAAATATCCTGGTAAAGTTAAAACACCAGTATTTGAAGGCCATAAGGGAGGCAGTAATGCAAGGTACTAACTTTTATTATCATAAATGAGTTTTCAAGCAGTTTTTCAGAAGGGCACAGTAAACATAATAGGAATCTGGAATGCTTCCAGCTGACTGATAGAAGAAATGTATGTGTTTTATGTACAGTTCAGTTTATCAATAGAAACTGAGAGTCAGGGTGAGAGAAGGGCAAGGACTTATATGTGCAAAAACTTGAAATGTTCTCATTTCAGCCACTCTCCATTCACTACCACTAGTTCTCAAGAAGAAGGCTGATAAATTTCCAATATCAAAAACAGCTGTTGAACTACAGAATAACAATTGTCCTTGTCCAAATCCAACAATTAAAATACCAGAGCTGCCAATGGGATCGTAACACATACTATTAGGTGAATAAATAATTATTCTCTACAGATTGTTAAAATGGATAATAAACAATTTCATGAAAATAGACTGAGATTCCCAATGTAACAAAGAAGACTTAAGTATCTACTACTTGATAAAATAAGAAAAATGTGGGTTAGACATTATCACTACCAGATGGATTCGTAACTGGCTGACCAACCACACTCAATGTGTAATCCTCAATGGAACTGCATCTACATGGAGGGAAGTATGCAGTGGGATACCCCAAGACTCTGTTTTAGGCCCAGTACTCTTCAACATCTTCATCAATGATTTGGACGAGGGGATAGATGGGGAACTCATCAAATTTGCAGATGACACCTGTTGCATATGCAGATAAGCTAAGAGCTAGGGCTCCGCTCAGGTCCACCAAAGAGGCAGGAAAATACACAGCCCTGATTGGTTAAACAGTCTGACAGCTCCCTATAAAAGAGTTGCTAGGTTCTATTCTGAATAAAGTTGTTGTGTTCTGTTCGCCTGTGTCCTGCCTCTTCCATCAGCCGACTTAACACTGGCGACGAAGGTGGGATCAGAAGAGGACAGTCCGGGCACGACAACAAACGCCTCCGAATGCCAGCAAGTGCACTCCGGCCATCAGAATGTCTGCCTACGCGCCACCGCATCCGTTCAACCCAGCCACTGAACAATGGGAATCGTATATGGAGCGATTTGAGTGTTTCATGGAGGCGAACAACCTCATGGGGCTTTCCGACAATCGGAAGAGATCACTTTTCCTCAGTTATTGTGGAATCGATGTTTTTGACATGGCCAAGGCACTCGTCACACCGACTCCGGTATGAACCGTGCCCTGGGCCACTCTGCAAAATACGCTACAGGCACATTTTGCCCCCGAGAAATCAAAATTCGTGAAGCACAGAGAATTTCACCACAGATTTCAAGAGGAAGGCAAGACGGTGAATCAATTCGTGGCCGGCCTCCGGAAAGCCTCAACTGGCTGTGAGTTTAGAGAGCTGGAGGATGTGTTGCTAGAGCAACTCATCAGCGGCGTAAGGACATGAGATTAGAAAGGCGGTTGTTAGAGAAGCCTAATCTCACCCTACAAACTGCTCTCGATGAAGCCAGAGCTGCTGAGTCCTCCAACCAATCAGTGGCGGTGTTTCAAAAGAATGGCAGGAATACCGCAAGTCCTCGTCTGCCTGCCACCGTGCACCAAGAAAGCGCGGAGCTTGACGAGCCAACCAAGGACGATGACAACATCCACTGCCTGGAGACACTTCGGAAAAAACCTGACCCCAACTCCGGGATTGACGGAGCGCCGTCCCGTTGCGCTAGCTGTGGGGACCATCATGACAGGGCTACATGCAAGTATAGGGAATTCACTTGTCAACATTGCGACCGGAAGGGCCACCTTGCAAGAGTCTGCTGGGCCAGCCAACCCATCGGGTTCAGCAACAAGAAGCCAACGTCCCTGGCCACCCGCAAAACGCCGGTTTGGAAGCTGCAGAAGGAGTATGAGTGACCCACGAACCACTCCGACGCCTACCAAACCAATATCAGGCAAACTAAGGCCAAGCGGACTCGGAAAATCCATGTCACAGTGACCATCGAAGGCTCAGAGTGCAACATGAAGATTGACACTGGGTCATCCCTAACAATCGTGTCCTGGGCAACGCTGAGGGCTGCTGTGCCAAGTATCCGGTTGTCCCACTTAAAGCCACAAAAAGTCCTGCTCAGAGATTACCAGGGAAACCGCATCCCTGTCATCGGCCGAGGGACTTTCCACGTCGCATTCAAAAACTTTGCCGGGCCCCTGGAACTAACAGTGGTCAGGGGCGCCCTCCCAAGCCTGCTCGGGCTAGACTGGTTCGAGGTGCTGGGCATGGGGGTAACTGGCATAAACATGATCCTCGATGATGACATGGACCAGCTAACCAGAGACTTCGAGGACGTTTTTAACAGCGGACTAGGCAAGTATACGGGGACACCAATTGCTTTCAGCCTAGACCCCCGTGTAGCCCCGATCCGCATTAAGCCACGCAGACCTCTGCTTGCCTTGCGGCCCAAGATCCATAGGGAGCTGGACAAGTTAATTAGCCAAGGGATGTTAGAGCTGGTGGATCACGCGAAATGGGAGACCCCCATTGTGACACCTGTCAAGGCTGATGGCTCTATCCACATCTGCACAGATTACAAGGGCACCATCAATAAGGCCCTCCAGCCAAGCGCCTATCCTGTGCCAGTAGTCCATCATTTGCTGCATTCCTTGGGCCGGGGGTCAATCTTTGCTAAACTCGACCTGGCACAAGCATACCAATAGTTGCCAGTCGATGAGGCCACCGCGGAAGCGCAGACCATTGTCACCCACCAGGGTGCTTTCAAGTGCCGCAGGCTCCAGTTCGGAGTTAGCGTCGCCCCCGGGCTCTTCCAGAGCATCATGGAGTGGTTGCTTCATGGCCTGCCGGGGGTGGCACCATACTTCGATGATGTTCTAATTGCAGCGTCGACCAAACCCGAACTGTTGGCCCGTCTCCGACAAGTCCTTCTGCGATTTAGGGAAGCCGGGCTCAGAGTGAAGTGGGATAAATGCAAAATTGCAGTCCGGGAAGTTGAATTCCTGGGATATCTGATCAATGGATCAGGCATACATCCCACAGAAAGCAAAATTAAGGCCTTCAGGGAAGCCCCCACCCCGTCAAACAAAACGGAGCTCCAGGCATTCCTGGGCCTCCTGAATTTCTATAATGTGTTCTTGCCACACAAGGCAATGGTGGCTGAACCACTCCACTGGTTGCTAGATAAAAAAGCTGCTTGGCACTGGGGACGAGTCGAGGCCTCTGCTTTTGAAGCTGTTAAATGACTGTTATCATCTGACAGCTTCCTGATTCAATATAGTGACTCTTTGCCATTGGTTCTGACTTGTGACGCCTCGCCTTTTGAGGTCGGGGCTGTCCTCAGCCACCGCTTGCCCAACAGAACCGAGGCGCCCATTGCTTTTTACTCAAGAACTTTGTCCATGGCTAGCGTTATTGCACGAAGGGCATCCAGGCATCGTACGGATGAAGGTGCTGGCACGGAGCTATGTCTGGTGGCCAAATCTGGACAAAGAAATTGTGGAATGGGTGGCCACCTGCTCGCCTTGCCAGGAATCCAGGGCTCCCCCCCCCCAGTCAGGGAATGGGAGGTGCCAAAAAACCTCCGGGGACGAATCCACATTGATTTCGCTGGGCCAGTAAAAGGCCAGACGTTCCTCATAGTGATTGATGCCTACTCTAAGTGGTTAGAGATAATGCTAATGCCATCAAACACCTCTGAAGCAGTCATCAGGATACTGCGGCGACTATTCACCACCCACGGTCTGCCAGACGTTCTGGTGTCAGATAACGGGCCCCAATTCACGGCCATCCCATTTGAATCATTCCTGGCCGGGCTGGTCGCTTCCTTTCATCCAGCCGGGAATGGACTGTCCGAAAGAATGGTCCGGTCAGCTAAGGAGGCTTTGGCAAGGATGGGCCCCGGGGACTGGCAGGCACAAATTGACAAATTCCTGTTGGTGCAACATATCACCCCCTCGGCCGCTACCAATAGAAGACCAGCCGAACTCCTTATGGGCCACCGGCTCCGGTCACAATTAGATCGCCTACATCCAGATTACATTGCACAAATGCCCCCTGATTCAACTAGCAAAACACGAGCTTTCACCATGGGGGATAAGGTTTATGCCCACAGTTACACTGAAGGGCCTACCTGGGTCCCTGGCAAAGTGATTGAGGTAACCGGACCCAAATCATACAAAGTAGAACTGGAGGACGGAAGGCTATGGCGAAGGCACATAGACCAGCTCCGTGGCCGCTTGGAAACCTCCAGAACATGGCAACCAGAAACAGCACAAACCAAACCAACCATTATGGTCCTTGGCCTACAAGATGAACCAAATATTAAACTAGCTTCAAACCTGTCTAATCAATGGTTTGACCCACCTCTGGAACCCCAGCTCCAGCGATGAACACCCGAGACGGCAGGGCCCAGCCAGTCAGCCACGCCCTGGGTCGACGCCCCAAATAATCCATTGGAAAACAGAGAGGCAGCCTCTGCCCCATCCGAACAGGGAGATGCCTCTGAAGCAACTGAGCTGCGCAGGTCAACTAGAGCTTGGCAGAGGCCCACCTACTTGCATGACTACGTCCAATCCACTGGGCAAAGACCCAATCAGGTGGGGAGGGGTGTTGCGTATGCAGATAAGCTAAGAGCTAAGGCTCCGCTCAGGTCCACCAAAGAGGTGGGAAAATATGCAGCCCTGATTGGTTAAACAGTCTGACAGCTCCCTATAAAAGGGAGAACTGTCAGACGCGAGTTGCTGGGTTCTATTCTGAATAAAGTTGTTATGTTCTGTTCACCTGTGTCCTGCCTCTTCCATCAGCCGACTTAACAACACCAAACTAGCAGGAATAGCCAACACTCCAGAAGATAGGCTTAAGATACAGAAGGATCTTGACAGACTTGAATATTGAGCGCTATCTAACAAAATGAAATTCAATGGTGAAAAAAGTAAGGTTCTACATTTAGGCAAGAAAAACAAAATGCACAGGTACAGTATATGTGGTACCTCGCTCAATAGTAGTAACTGTGAGAGGGATCTTGGAGTCCTAGTGGACAATCATTTAAATATGAGCCAGCAGTGTGCTGCAGCTGCCAAAAAAGCCAACACAGTTCTAGGCTGCATAAACAGAGGGATAGAATCAAGATCATGTGAAGTGTCAATATCACTTTATAATGCCTTGGTAAGGCCACACTTGGTATACTGCATCCAGTTTTGGTCACCACAATGTAAAAAAAAAGATGTTGAGACTCTAGAAAGAGTGCAGAGAAGGGCAACGAAGATGATTAGGGGACTGGACTGGCGGCTAAAACATATAAAGAACAGTTGCTAGAACTGGGTATGTGTAGTCTGATGAAAAGAAGGACTAGAGGTGACATGATAGCAATGTTCCAATATCTCAGGGGCTGCCACAAAGAAGAGGGAGTCAAGCTATTCTCCAAAGCACCTGAGGGTAGGACAAGAAGCAATGGATGGAAACTAATCAAGGAGAGAAGCAACTTAGAACTAAGGAAAATTTTCCTGATAGTTAGAACAATTAATCAGTGGAACAACTTACCTCCAGAGTTTGTGAATGCTCCAACACTGGAAATTTTTAAGAAAAGATTGGATAAACACTTGTCTGAAGTGGTGTAGGGTTTCCTGCCTAAGCAGGGGGTTGGACTAGAAGACCTCCAAGGTCCCTTCCAACTCTGTTATTCTATTCTATTCTATCAGCAAAGTTTTTTTCTGTTTGCTTTAGGAAAACAACTAGATGTCTGTTAATTTTTCTCTTGTTTTTCTCCTAACACAGAAAGAGAAGAATGATGCAGGATCCAATCTGGATCACTGCTGCATTGTGAAATACGGATGCCCCAAACTCACAAATTCTCTTGCTTCTCATTACAAAGAGAAGGATAGCTAGAGTATAGACGTTTGGAAGGAGAGAAATTGGAGATAATGCTTATTTGAAAATATACTTTCATTACATTTCACTCTATTTTTCAAGGTAAAATATTATTGTTACTGAATCATCGAACCTTGTGCCTATTCATACACAGAGAGATGGGGGGAGGGAGGGGGGAAGAGAGGTTGGTGTTCCCTCTTTCTCTCTCTTTCTCCCTCTCCTGTGTGTGTGTGTGTGTGTTTCTCCTTATTTATTACTTGGATAGTTTTAGTTCCCATATGAAATACAAAATGATGGGAAGAACTAATTGCCCCGAAATTGCTTCATAATTTATGAGAAAGGAATGATTGAGGGCAAGAATGATGACAGATCCTTGTGACTGTGAAGAAAAACATTCTCAAGGTGAGGAGGTGGTCAGTCCAAATCATTAAGTTAGATACAGTAAAAATGATGAGAATAATGGAAGTTCTGCTTCAGAATGGAGGAAAGAGAACCACTGTATTGAAGTGAAGAATAATTACAATAGATCTAAAATACATTGGTGGCAAAAATTTTACATTCTTGTTCAGCAGGGATTGAACAAGGAAGGGATCACATTTTTGCACTGATTAATATTATTTCATTTATATTTTATGTTCTGCTCTTGGATAGTAGACAAGCAATTCACAAAACACCCAGATGCAGAAACAATCAAATACCCAAGGCAACAAAGACAGTTAACTCAACTGCAAACACATAAAACTCAGCTATAAAATCAGCATTAACAACTAAATTGACTGCAGTCTCATCCCTGAAAAAGAGGGTTTTAGCTAACCTTTTGAAGAGTTAAAGAAAAAAAAAAGGGTAGTAAACTTCCTAAAGGAGAACCTGGAAGTTACTAGAGAAAGTCTGATAATTGCAAACTTGCATGCAAATATTTGCACAAATAATCTTACTAGTATATATGGGAATCTAAAACACTTACTGTAGATTAAACTTGTTTAAATAGCCAAGCCTTGGAAATATATATATAAGACCAATTGCCTTTTGAAAAAGCACCTTTGGGACTATGGATGAATGTATGCATACCTTTTCTGATAAGTTATAAAGGGCAGCAGAGAGTGAAACTAAAAATGTCTATGTGATTGGTACAAACAAGAGAGACTAAAATGGGCCATTCTTAATATTTGCTTAAGATCATGACTTGGTGGAAGGGAGATGTCATATAACTATGACACAGTCATAATCATTGTCTTATGACCACAATTGGGACCAGAATTTCTATTGCTATGCAAGGCAGTTATTAAATAAGTTGTGCCTTTTTTTTGCCATGGTTGTTAAGTGAATCACTGTGGTTAAATGTATGTGGTTGTTAAGTGAATCTGGCTTCCCACATTGACTTTGCTTGTCAGAAGCCAGCTAAGAAGATTGCAAATGGTGATCACATGATCTGAGGATGCCGCAATCATCATAAATACATGCCAGCTATCAAGGGCCTGAATTTTGATCACGTGACTGTGGAAATGTTGCAATAATCCTAAGTGTGAAGATCTGTTATACATCACTTTGTTCAATGCCATTGTTAACTTTGAACAGTCGCTACATGAATGGTTGTAAGTCGAGGACTGCTTATAAACAAAATAGATTATTATCAACAAATGATAAATTGGACTTTGCAATATGGAAGCTGAAATGTAGATAATCTATTTTGCTACTACAATAGCTCATTTATTCCTGTTAACATAGGAGGGATGGGCGGAGGAAATCCTGACCCACCAGAAAAATTCTATTGATCTCCAATTAATTTTGGGGCAAAAAAGGGGAAAATGATGCACCAAAATGCAAAAAATCTCTCTTAAGATTGAAGAAGTCTGTATGACAAGTGTCTCTGCCTTCTGCTTCTCAAGATTTCTGCATTTATGAAGGAATTGTATTCTCACTGCTCAAAAACTTTCAGACAGAAGCTATATTAATTATTTCATTCCAATCTCTAAATCCCATGGTAGCACTATATATTTGCAGTGATCTAAATTTGGGGACACACTTCATTAACAGTTTAATTAATAGTGCTTTCCTTCTAGATAGAGGTGAGTTAAACATGGTGAATTGCAGCATAGCCATCATCCTTTATACAGCCAAGTTATTTCTGTCAATTGTCCAAGTCTGCCTTCCCATACTAGGTTCTTTCCAAATATATTGAACTACTTCGTAAATTCCTAACCAGCTAGTTTTGGTTGTATTTTCCATAACTCACTGTACAGGGGTGGGTTCCACTTACCTTCCCCACCGGTTCGCATCGTGCAATTTTGCTTCCGCACATGCTCAGTAGCTGCAATCAGCCCGAAACACAGCTGAGGAGCTGATTAGCTGTGCTTCGGGCGAAGGAATAAAGGTCAGTATAAACCCGGGGGCGGGTGGGAGGGCCCTTTTTCAAGCAGCAGAATGGGAAAAACCTTCCAAACAGTAAAAAATTCCCAAAAAACCCCCCAAAAAAGATGGCGGCGCCCAAGGACCGGCACCGACTGAACTGGATCCATGACGTCACCAGTGGGTCGCTAACGGTTCGGGCGATCCAGTCCGAACCGGGAGGAACCCACCCCTGTCACTGTACCATGAATTGATCAATCCTAAATTAACTTGTTGACTTGACTTGCACAGACTTAAACTTTGTGGTTAGCATACAGCTCAGAAAGCCTGAAAATTGGATTGTGTAAACCATGGCTAAGGTAGCCATGGATCATGAATATTGTGAAGTTTCAGCCTTTATACATCTGCTATTATTACGTGTGTGTGTGTGTGTGTGTGTGTGTGTGTGTCTGTGTGTCTACATGTATACATATATATATGTTGTGTTGTGTTGTGTTGTGTTGTGTTGTGTTGTGTTGTGTTGTGTTGTGTTGTGTTGTGTTGTGTTGTGTTGTGTTGTGTTGTGTTGTGTTGTGTTGTGTTGTGTTGTGTTGTGTTGTGTTGTGTTGTGTTGTGTTGTGTTGTGTTGTGTTGTGTTATAAAAGTGCTGGATGTAAGGGACCTATGTTCATGTCATAAAATCAGTAATAATCCCATATTTAACACCAGTGGTTACTTTATCTCCCTCTTCTGATAGCCAGGATAGATTGAACTTTAGACCCTTGTATATTGAATAACTGCTATCCTATTGACCTATAACTGCACTTTGCTTCCCTTTAGCACTGACTGTACAACTAGGAATTCCTGGTTTTGTGTATGAAAAAATAGCAAGAAAGGGGCATTCATAAATGAATGATAACCATAAGATTGAGGCTAGGACTCTGAGATTTTTTTTTTCTCCATAGAGAAATGCATTGATCTAAATCTTACTAGGTTTCCTCTTTCTATCCAAATTTATTTGTGCCAGCAAAACATCCAAGACATGGGAATTAAATGATGAAGAGGCAAATTAACATGAGATTTGTCACTGAAAGGTGACCCCATTCATACACTGTCCAGCTTTCTTGCCTATATATGTCATATAGTATTTCTATCATAAAATAATTATTTTCATGTACTTGCAGCCCCATTAGTTCTTTGATCATTGTCCATACAGTTTCATCTGAAGGAAACATATCACCCTGGTTTTTTGTGCAAGAGTCTTGATCATAGAATAGTGAAGTCCTAGGATCAGGAAGAGGATACTGTGGGTACACCTGCATTGTGTAAAGGGGGAGAAAATACTGTAGACTGGATTCCATAATTTGCTTTCCAGTGGACTATGTCTTCCCATATTAATGTATACATCAACAGTGGACATCGTTGTGATAATAAACTGTAATGTGTCTACACTCCTTGCTAGTTTTCCTCCCTAGAGTTATTTTTATTTTTACTTTTCTGCTGTCACAACACTGAAACCCGATAAGAATTGTGAGTTGTTAGAGCAAAAACTCATTGTGACCTGCTTCCCCCCGCCCTAAACTGAATTCCTATATCTACTACACAATCATTTTTCTTGGAAAAATGATGGGTAAGGTATGTTGACCACTTGGTCTTTCTTCTGCTTTTTGGCCAATAATCCCATCATGAAAGTCTTTCAGACAGACTTGTACTGGAGTAACTTCAACATAAATAACTATCTATCCTACCCCAATACACACATATTACAGTTGCTCTTTTTTTTAGACTTGGCAGAAGAAGGGTTGCGTTCTCAAAGTGTGAGAATAATGCACACTGCTTGATTAGGCACTATGGAAGCTGTTGTGGTCCCAGCTGGAAACTGACAGTAATTTAATAGTCCCTAAGGGAGCCTCAAGAAAGATTTGATACTCAAGGCTGGCAGGCATGGCCTGCTTTGGTGCATTCCTGCTTTTGCATGGTGTTCTCCTACACAATGAGAGAAAACTAGGTATGTTAGAATTAAGCAGCTGGAATTAGAAGCAAAGCTGGGTGGAAATAATAATTAGAAGCAAAGCTGGGTGGAAATAATACAAACAGCCAGAGTCCCCATGATCTTCCCACAGATGATAGCTTTGGCAGTAACAACAAAGAACTGAAGTGCAGGATTATTTCAGTTTGGGAAACATCTGCTCTTTGGACTCACACCACACTAGGAAAGCCCAGTCAGTATAAAAAAGTTACAACTATCTGTGCAACACTAGGAAAATTTTACAAATGGTTCTCAATGCATAAAGTTTGATTAATGTAGCTAATATATGTGCATCTGTATGTGGCTTGGGTTAAAATCAGGAAAAATAATGTATTTCTTTAGAGGACTACACACTATATTTCAAATATTGGGGAGTTCACTTTAGATACCACTTTTTTTTAAAGAGGGTGCTCATTTGAATATATTTTGTGTTGCTGCTTGTGTAGACCTTTTTTTTATAGTAATTATAAAAACAACAAAACATTTTTGCTCTTTGCCAAAAGAAATTCTGTTATCAGTTCACTACTAATACTAATGCAACTATACTTACCCAAAAGGAAGATGACCCTGAATTTAAGGCTTCCTCCCTCCAGAAAAGAAGATTAATAGACAAAAAGTGTTTCCTTCCTCTTGGTGAATTGAACACAACACTCCCATTTTAAAGTTAATGATTCTTGAAGGGGGGAAATCCTTTCTGATAATACTGTAGTCAACAATTGGTCATCTGCTTTCATTTTGAATAATTAAAACATACTCATTATAAACTTACCATATATGAAAATCAACAGATGTGGGTGCCTACTTACATCTATTTAAATTGACCACCTGATTACTAAGAAGAGATAGGTAAATGAAATGATTTCCTGGTTTCACATCACCACAATAATTGACAGGACTCTATTTCTTTCTCTGTCTTCAGTATGCCAAAGGAGATCTCGTACTTCCACAATGAGGTGTTTTAAGCTTGTTTCTCCTTACCTAAAGGCTATTACAAAGTTTACTCCAACACATACAAGATCTGTTTTTCAGTTTACTCTCTGACAAAGGACCAGAATTCAGGTTTCCTTAGCTTAAAGGCCAATGTTTATATGTATTTTTTAAGATAAAAACATTGTAAAGGTGTTTTGAGAGCCAACTTGGTTACTTTAATGGTTAAGGCATCAGACTGGAAACTGGGAGACCGTGAGTTCTAGTCCTGCCCTGGGCACAAAGCCAGCTGGGTGACCTTGGGCAAGTCACTTTGTCTCAACCCTATGAAATAGACAATGCCAAATGGCAATTTTGAAAAACCTTGCCAAGAAAAATGCAGGGACTTGTCCAGTCAGTCTCCAAAATTTGTAAACAATTGAACAAACAGGGAAAAATGGTGTCTCAAGCATTCTCAAATCCCCTAATCCTGGGATTTTAAAAGTGACCTGAATTCATCCAGTAAAGTTGGTTTGGGAAATTTAAAGATATTAACAGATTAACAGATTAACAGAGTTGGAAGGGATCTAGTCCAATCCCCTGCTCAAGCAGGAGACCCTACACCATTTCTGACAAATGGCAGTCCAATCTCTTCTTGAAAGTCTCTAGTGATGAGGTTCCCACAACTTCTGAGGGCAAGCTGTTCCATTGGCTGATTGTTCTCACTGTCAGAAAGTTCCTCCTTGTTTCTAGGTTGAATCTCTCCTTGATCAATTTCCATCCATTATTCCTTGTCTGTCCTTCAGGTGCTTTGGAGAATAGCTTGACTCCCTCCTCTCTGTGGCAGCCCCTCAAGTATTGGAACACTGCTATCATGTCTCCCCTGGTCCTTCTCTTCGCTAGACTATCCATGCCCAGTTCCTGCAAACGCTCTTCATATGTTTTAGTCTCTAGTCCCCTGATCATCCTGGTTGCTCTCCTCTGCACTTTTTCTACAGTCTCAGT
>QLTV01004097.1:3910243-3928976 GCA_003457575.1 Thermophis baileyi
TGACTGACTTCCTCTCCGATCCTCAGACGAACAGACCCCACCCCTCTTTTGGGACTCTGGATGAATTTGCAAGAATTTGCATGGGGCCGAAACTTCATCCAGGCTTCTTGAGAGATGAGTGCTTGCTTGGCCCCATGCAAATTCTCCAGCCCGGGGGGTGGGCACGGACCACCAAAATTTTCTCACGGACCACCAGTGGTCCGCGGACCACCGGTTGGTGACCTGTGTGCTAGAAAGACCAGAAGGCGCACAGCTACATCAGCAGAATCCATTCCATGATGTTGTCTGCATTAATAGGACATTATTCCAGATTATTTCATGCACAAATTAAGTATTATTAACCATTATTTTTAAAAAATCCCTTCGCATTTGCAATTTTCCTTAAAGGAAGGGAAGGTGCTGAATTCTTCTTTTAACAAATAAAAAAAAAAAAAGAAAGAAAGAAAGAAAGAAGAAGACGACAGACCGTTTTGAGTTCAAAAACAGAGGAAAACTCTTTTACAGTAATAAAAGTTCTATAATAGGCATATTGTTAAAACAAAAAAAAACCCTCAAAGAATATCTGGAAACTCCCTTCATATTCAGCCTCACATGTGTGATGTGGTTCCTCTTCCATTACAATCATCATCTGCCCCCCTTCAAAAAATACAGGAAAATGTTTTTCTTTCCATATACAAATAGTCCTCAATTTATGACCACAATTGAGCCGAAAATTTTTGTTAGTAAGCGAGATAGTTGTTAAGTGAATCACTGCAGTTGTTAAATTAGCATTGTTGTTAAGTGAATCTGGCTTCTCCGTTGACTTTGCTTGACAGAAGGTTGCAAAAGGTGATCACAAGACCCTGGGAAACTGCAACCATCATAAATATGAGTCAGTGACCGAATTTTAATCACATGACCATGGGGATGCTACAACTGTTGTAAGTGTGAAAAATGGTCATACGTAACCTTTTTTCAGTGCCATTGTAACTTCGAACTATTGTAAGTTGAGGGCTATCTGTGTTTATGGCAGAGAGGAAAGTCCACTATGTCCAACCAAGCCCCAGGGATCTTCTCTGAAACTTTAGCATTTTGGGGTCTTGTGGTTTATTTAGGATCTCTCTTCCTCCAGAGCAATTTGTTTCCACAATTGATTGTTATTTATTGGTTCTCTTAATTTTGAATGAATCACTGTGCCACACCTCATACGTTATTATGCATATACTGTAGAAGTGATACGCCTTCTGGTCATTCTTGCATTACTATTTTAGTTTGGTCTGGAGATGGATGTGTCTAAACAAAGAAAGAAGAAATATAGCTACTCCAGGTATGTCATAGAAATATCTCTGATGAACTCATGCCTGAGGGTTAACTATAAGAACTGCTTGGCAGTCAAGAAGTCATTCTCTTGAATCTAATTCTCTTTGGAAGCTGCAACGATGATAGAACAGAAACACTTTTCTAAACAGCTACACCTGGTCATAGGTTACAGTAATGTGTGTTGTGCAGGACAGGGCAGAAAAAGAAAGAAATGGGTAGGCCGAACTTCAACTCTCTGAGGTGGGCTGAGACCAGAATTTGATATGTGCTGCTTATATAAACAGGAAAAACCAAGCCAGGCAGTTTTTTTATGGAGTTATGAACCTGATTAAAAATTGATTTGAAAGGTTAAGATGGGTTTTGTTGATAAAAATGTCTGTTTAATTTGAGAGTCTGGGATTTAGGCAATGGAAAGTGAAGTGAGGTAGAAGGTAAAAGGAACATGCCCTGGCTCTCCAAGACTGACAGAACTCCAATGTCACAACTTCCAAAACAAATTTTTCATGCTTTGTGTTCTGGCAGCTGTGCCAGAATGCCAATATTGTGTTTTGTCTCAACTGTAGAGGCATTAAAAAGCAGAAGGGATTCCAAAATTTTGAAAAGCCACACGAGGAGTCGAATTGCCCGCTCAACTGCAAAGACTTTTAAATCAATGGAAGCCTTATTTTTAAGTACAGTGGTGCTTCCCTGGAATGTTTAATAGAAACAGCCCGATATTTATTACCGGTAAGTTCCTTTCTCAAATCTGATCGTTATCCAGGAATTGTCTCCATCCTACAGTTCACAGATATAAACCTGTAATGTTGAAACACAGATTTCATCCAAGCATCATTAAATTTGGCATCCCAACAGAGTTAACCTAGGGCTTCATATGTATCAAGCTTCATCTTCCTAAAAGGTTTCCCTTTCTTTTGTGAGCATAATAGAAAGTGTGGAAAGAGAAAAAAGAATTCCTAGTACAACGTGCTTTGAACTTAGCAAATAAGAGAATTATTCTGCGATTGATAGCCACTATTGTTGCTTTCTTGATGTTCTCTGAGCTTGGAGATGTTTTGTTGATCAGATAGGTGAAATCATCAATGCTCTGGGGAAGTGAGATCTGTTGGCTATTTACATATTATGATTTCTCTTACTTACTTTATGCAAGTTTGGATAAGATATAGATATTCATTTGGGTTGTTTCTTCTTTGATAGGCATCTGTGGCTTATGGTGGTGATTAGGTACCAGTTTCTGCTTATTGGGATGCTGGTTAATGGATGTATGATTGGGGAGGATACTTTGAGAGGTTTGTTGAACTTTTTCATTGAACTTTGGTTATTCTTTATGAATGGTTCATAAATAGGCTTTATTCCTTATTGATTTATGTTTAAAAAAATTTAGGCTTCTAAAAACTTTTAGCAAACTTAAAATGATGATATGGCTTATTTGCTTTTTTTAATTGTTCTGTAACTATGAAGAATTTATTACATTCTTGTTTACATCTTAAGGAGTTGATGAAAAGTATTGAAATACATACATTTTAATCCCAAACATAGGAGAATCTGCTAAAAAGTATCTGCTTTGAGTGACACAATTTGGTGCAAGATGCATTTTATTGATTTCTTAGATTTATTACCTGTCACAAATAATTTTCAGCAGCTTACAAATTCATTCAATATTTTAAAACATCCATAGTATATAATATTCAAAAAATAAAAGCTTGAATGACACACAAATAACAAAATACATTAACAAAACCTTCAAAAATAAATTTTAAAAATTAAAACTCAGTAAAGAAATAAATAGCAGTAATCACAACTCAAATGCTCTTTAAAATACCTCATTTTTGTGCCCCAGGCACAAAAGTAATTCAGGCAAGTAATGATGAAGGCCTGAGGTCTTCACATTCCTGATAAGGCTGCAACTGGTTAATAGCTGCCTAATAATGGCTGGGAATTGAGTAGGACGTTTGAGTCATGACTCATGAACCTGTTCCTTCAGAGGCAATGCCAATCATTAAGAGGTCACAGTGGCCAGGCAGAAAATCTAGCAGTTCTCTTTCCTCAAAAGGCAGTTGGCTACCCTAAACCAGTTGATTGATGCAATAAAGAAGCAATGGTGTTCCATCCCTCATACCATCGTGAGGATGTAGGCTCGAATTTCAGCTCATACTAGGGTATGATCAGATTCACTTTTTGTTTTTCTCTATTGGTGCCACAGGTGCCTCTTTGGTTACTTCCCACAGATCCTCCATTTAGCAAGGAATTCGAGATCAGCAAACAGAGGGATGCCATTGGGAGCAATCATGTCAAGTGCCTGAGTTACCCCCGGATGCCAGAGGCTAACCAGTCACTCAACAGAACTGAGAAAACCCTTAAGTGCCATCAGAACCATGAGATGACTGGGACAGACCTCTTAATCAGTCTGCTTGCCTTGTGGAGTTCTCATCTGGATCAGGAAGTGATCGGATATAGCAAAGGGGTGAATAGATAAAATGCAGTATATATGTTCTGAAACAAGCACATAGTCTAACATGTGTCCTCCTACATACGTTGGGCCCAAAATTATCGAGGTGGTGCAGTGCTGCAGGCTACTTCAGCTGACTGCTAGCTGCAGTTCGGCAGTTCAAATCTCACCGGATCAAGGTTGACTCAGCCTTCCATCCTTCCGAGGTGGGTAAAATGAGGGGGTAATATGCTGACTTTGTAAACCACTTAGAGAGGGCTGTAAAAGTACTATGAAGCAGTATATAAGTCTAAGTGCTATTGCTATCTGGGACAAGCCCATGTCAGGAATCCTTGAGCTTTATTTGAAATGGCCCTAATGTCACCTACCATCAAAAGGGGAGGTAACCAACCCCAGTTGCAATACCAACCAGTAGAACAGCAGGATACCTAGTTTGTCTGTATTATCCGTCTTAATACATAAGCATTCACACCCAATTATTTCATGAGCAGATATTCAGGTGTCAGGTGTCTTTAAAGATCAACACATACATCAGCCCTGTTGTCACAGCTGCTGCAGGACCCCAAAACCAGAAGAGCAGATTTCCAATAAAGTAATATACCTACCTTTGTCTAATCGGGTCTTGTTATTACACTCCAGCTCTGAACACTTTAACTGTGGATGAATTAATTTAATTGTGGATGAGTGCAGTCTTACTGCAAACAGATTTGTATTTAACATTAACCACAACCTTCCATCTAGGAACTTAACAAAAGCTTCCTTGCATGTGAGACTCAAGTTATGAAATAGCCTCCATTCTGGAATCCTGAATAGTACTAAATGAGGATTCAGCTGCCCAAGCTTTTTACCTTAATGATATTAGTTTGCTCTTATAAATTGTTGGATTTTTCAATATTTTTATTGATTGTATCCCATTCTATTGACACACTGCAGTTTAAATAATTAAATAACAAAACAAACAAAACAAAAACAGGTAGCATACATAATTGCAAGGTTACTACAATAATAAAGCCAACCGAATTCACTGGAACCACTTCTAAGTAAATACACATAGGGTTGTGTAGTTACTTTTCATCACAAGCTGTAGTCCCTGTCTGAAAAAGAGACAGAGAAAATCCGACACCCTATGTAAAAATCTTGTCTAGGTTCTGTACTGAGCCATGTCAGAAATATTTGTGGATGGAAGAAGAGAATGTAAACCATTTCCCCACCCATCACTTTTTCCTCTAAACGCTTGGCAATATATTTTGAAAGCTTATTTGCTTTAATATTCTAATACTAAGAGTAGGAAAATCCTCCATTTGCGTGCCAACAGTCAATAGATCTGCTTATAACTTAGAATTACAACTTAAAAGATAACAAATTTATAATGTGTGAAAATAAATGATAACTCTAGCCATGCCTTCCTTGAAATTCTAGTGATCAGCTTGGCTGTCTTTCCCCCCCCCCCTCTGTATTCAATTAAGAATTCTGCTGCAATTAATTAGGGGCCCAAATTCATCCATTGGCTGTTAAAGTTCTTCGATCTCCTTTTTGAGGCTCATGAAGCTCCAGGGTTGCATCCTCAAAATCCAGTGATACAATTTTTTCTTTCTTTTTAAAGTGAAAGTAAGCCCCAACATTGTTTAACATTTGGCATGGGAGCAACCCATGTCATTGTACAAATCAAGTATAGTATTCAATTTCCGTAATAATGTCATGATCTACAAGAACTTAATATGGCTTGTAACCTCCCAAAGCGCATGATGTATCTGCTAGAGTTAATGCATATGTTTAATCCTCCTTCCAAAGTGTATCCTTGAATCCAGCCATTCAAAAAGCGCTAAACATTTGGACTCTCCAGGGAGCCATGGTAGGCCAAGCATGTCACCAAAAGACGGGAGATGATGATCGCAGCAAAGACTGAAGAATCGGGCAAGTACACCAGTTCTTAGGAATCTCCAGATAAGGAAAAGTGGGAGATTACTCACACTTCCTCCGGATGACCGCTCCTTGCAAGGAGACCACAGGACAGAGGTCTTCCGCAGGTTTGAGTGCCAGCAGATGATGGGATCACCCATCATACTCACAATTACAGCAGAACTTTTTAAAGGATACTGAGTTTGCTAATTTACTTTCTAATCACTTTTGGAAATTTGCTTGCTTCCTTGCTTGCGTATGTATGTATGTATGTATGTATGTATGTATGTATGTATGTATGTATGTACCAGTATATATGTATGTATTTATGAAATCTCCAGAATGGCATGTTTGAAAAGCCATCTGGTGAGTTTACCTTCATTCTTGAACAAAAGAAAAAGTAACCAAAATTTTTCTTAATAATTAATAATAATTCTTTTAAGAACTGAAAAGAATTGGAAATAAAGTGCAAAAAGGTAAATAAGATTTTGATTCAGCAAAGATATAAATAAAATAAGGGTTCAGGCAAATTTGGAATGTTGAGATTTTTATTATAAAATTTGGAAATAATTATATAAAATAAAGAGGTTTTTTTGTGAGAACCAAATTGTTTTGTCTATCTTAAATCATAACAGAGATTTGAGACATTATAATTTCACAAATTGGACACTAGAGGGATCTTAAGTTTCCATACAGAAAAGAAAAAAGGAAAAAAAGTGTAAATTTGCCTCTAGTTTTCAGTTAGTAGGGGGATTTACAAGAGGATCCAAAAGCTTTAACATTTGAAATATTCCAGGAGATTTTTTAAGTATGGGGCAGAAATTAGTAGTTACTAGCAGTGCCAGCAATGGTGTCTGCTTCTGGACTTCTGGAGAAGGAATGGCAAATTGAAGATGGCTCTTCGAAAGTGAAGCTGATGACCTCAGCAAAGACCAAGGAACCAGTGGGTAAAGCAGTTCCTTGGAACCTCTCCGGATAAGAGAATGGGAGATCACCCAGGTGTCCTTTCGATGCCTGCTCCTCACAAGAAAACTGCATTAGGACATGATTGGATCAACCATCTTGCTTGCAACCACAGTGGAAACTTTTAAAAGACACTAAGTTTGCAAACCTCATTTCCTAATTATTTTACAGACTTGCTCATTGACTATTTCTAGCCTATTGCATATCTTTAGACTGGTAAGTCTGAAAATGCCAGCTGAATCTGCTTTCAATCCTAGATGAAAGAAAATTGTAATCGTAAGTTGAAGAATTTAAAGAATCTGAAACAAACAGCAAAAAACCTAAATAATTTCCCCCCCTAAAAAATGATAAGGTAAAATTGGAATATTGAAACGTTTACAATAAGATTTTGGAATTAATTAAAAACAACCACCAGCTTCTCATGGGAAATAGATTCTGTTTTGCTTTTTACAAGACAAAACAAAGATTTCATGATTTCAAAAACTGGACACTAGGAGAGACTAAAGTTTTTAGGTAGAGAAAAGATTTACAAACCTATAAAATGTTGCAAAACATTCTAACAATGAAAATACTGAAAGAGACTTTTGAAGAATGAAATCTGAAAATAGTAATTCCAATATTAACAATATCAGTAATGATGTCTGCTTCTACGCATGTTCAAAAGATGTTATTGAACAGCAACATATGTAGAACAAGTTTTAGCTTTTTATCTTTCTTTTCCTTTTGCCTTTTCCTTTCTTAGTACTTTTTTCTTTTTTCTTTCTCTGAGTTTAGTTTGTATTTGCTTTTACTGTTGCCATTGAAATCTTCAATTAAAAAAAGAGCCAGACATTTCAGATTAACCCTCCACAGTGATGTTACTGCATCACTCCAGCTGTCACTCTCAAACACTGAAGAAAAAGTGTGCAAATGGTTGACAGCCTCTGAAAAACAGACTCAAACTAGAATTCTTTCATAACCACATCCATGTTGCCTAATTTTTGCATTTCATATGAGCTGAAAGAACATGTGGCAATGAGTCCTTCTTGATGGTTATATTACATTTTTTTCAGTGGTGAAATCTAAAAATTTTCCCTACCGGTTCTGTGGGCATGGCTTGGTGGTCATGTGACCGGGTGGGCGTGGCCAACTTGACGTCACTCATGTCACTCACTGTTAGAGCCAGGAGCTGCACATTCTGAAGCACATTCTGCCCTTCTGAAGCCCCCAACACTTTGAGTTTCCCTCCATCTGGCTTGACTGCCCAAGTGAACCTTGGAGCCTTCTCTTGCCTCGCTCTCCATCCCGGAGGGCTGCGCACCCCCCCCCACCATTCCTCCATACAAACCGCCCGCCCCGTTTCTGCAAAGGCAGAGCCCCCCCCAAAAAAGGGGAGGGGGATGCTGTAGAAAAGGCCGCCTTCCACCTGTGCCTCCCGTGTCGGCTCCGCGGGGCTTGGGGCTCTGAAGCAGCCTACTGGCTTCCCAGCCGGCCACCTGCCTGCTCTCTTTGACCACTGGCGCCACTCCGGGAACTCGGCTTGCGGAGTCCGGCGCTCCGGGGGAAGGAGGCTCAGCGCTGCTTCCCACCGGCAAAGAAGCGGAGCGAGAGAGGTGGAAGCTGCCGGCTGGGTGGCAGCCCCCCATGCAGGGAGAGGGCCAGCCCCAGCCATGCCACCATGGAGCTTTCCCTTCAGCCTGGGCGGCGGTGCTTACCCGGGCGGGCCAGTGCAGGTAGCCCTTCATCTTCACCAGGTCACCGCACTTGTAGTTGCGTGGCCGGCCAGAGCGGAACATGGCGCAGGCAGAGAGGCCGATGCAGCCCCCACCTAGGCCACCCTGGCCGAGTGATCGCCGTGCCTCCCCAGCAACAGGTGCACCGGGGCCGCCTTGCCCACCTTCGCTGCCTCCATGTGCTATGCATGGAAGGGGCCGCTGCGGCCGCTCTCGCCACCCTCCCTCCCCGCCTTTGCAGTTGTCCGCCTGCCCGAAGCAACTTCCTGAAGCAACCCCGCTGCCGTTCGCTTTTGTTTCGCATCAGGAGAAGGAAGAAAGTGAACAGCGGCAGCACGGCGGTGGTCCAGGATGGCAGGCGGGCCGCAGATGTCTTGGGGCTGCTGCACATTCGCACGTGTATGTGCCGTGCCACTGCTGTTCACTTTCCCAGAGTGGCCGATCCGCAAAGAGAGCAGGCAGGTGGCCAGGTGGGAAGCTAGTGGGCTGCTTCGGAGCCCCAAGCCCCGCAGAGCCAGCACAGGAGGCACGTGGGCCTGGGTGGAAGGCGGCCTTTTCTGCAGCATCCCCCTCCCCTCTTTGGATCGCCCTGCATGGGGGGCTCTGCCTTTGCAGAAACGGGGCGGGCGCATGTGCAGCAGCCCCGGTACGTCTGCTTGCCCTCCCGGAGCACCACTGCCACTGCCCCACTCACCGTCTGCATTTCCACCAAGGGCTGCCCACCCACCCACTGGCTAGGCTGGGCTGGACGCTGACCTCGGAAGGCAAGCGGGCATGGGGGACCACCGGGAAGGCCATGTGGAAGGCAGGCAAGCATGGCAGGGCTGCGGGGAAGGGAGAAGGCTACTAGCTCTCTTCCCCATGGCCCTGACATGCTTGTTTGCCTTCCACGTGGCCTTCTGCTTGCCTGACTTCACAAGCTGGCCACAGGGACGCCGGGAAGGCCGCGTGGAAGACAGGCAAGCATGTCGGGGCTGCGGGCCATGGGGAATGGAGTAGGGAAGGCAAGCTGGGACGGTGGGGGGTGCAGGGGCTGCTACATAGGCCGCAACTTCGCAGGCTTACCTGGCAGGCAGATCAGGGGCACAGCGCTTTAGGCAGGCAAGCTGCAGAGCAGAGACTGGGTGGGGCAGGGTGAGTGAGCGGCAACCGAGGGACCAGTTCGGGGGGCGTGGCCAGCCAGCCGTCGCTATCAGTTCGGCGAACCAGGCCACATGTCCGTTGACGGTTCTCCCGAATCGGTCCGAACCGGTAGCATTTCACCCCTGATTTTTTTTTCATTTGCTTCATTAATGAGAATTCTTAATGTGATGTTGCAATGGGATTGAAATGTCAAAACTGTGGTTTCACATTCAAATATCAAAGAACTCCAAGCTTGTTACATATTTTAACAGAAAGTTAAAGACCCTTCTTCCTAGCACCTACCTAATATGCCAGCCAACATTCTTCACAGAAACTTTTTTGTTTGTAGGTACAGCACACTCAGGAATAACAAAGCAGTAATACAAGAGTTTGCTACAGGTTTTCCCAGGAAGCTGGGAAAATTGGACTCAAAATTGGACATTGGTTTCTATGCTAGTGAGAGAAATGAAAACTGCAGACTGACTGTTCAGGAGAGCCACAAAACACACACTATATGGGAAGATGATTGATCACACGTTTATGCCATCTTCAATAGTGTGGTTTCACTAGTTAATAAACTACTTGATGTTCAAGCACCAGTTCAGGAAATAATTTTTGCCCTTCCCTTCTTACCTGGACTCTTTCTCTCCATGTAACTACTGCCTTCTTCCCTTTCATAACCAGGCCCCACAGAAGACCATGTCTGAAATAACATCAGCACACTTTCTTGCCACCTTTGTCAACTTTCTTTAGCGGAGAAAAGAGGGAAACGGAGGAGGGGGGCCACATAAGCAGCTGTTGTAGTCTTGAGGCATGGAAACAGAAGAAAGGGATTGTACTAATGTTATTGCACCCACCTGAAGGATTCAGAGCCCATGTTTGCATCTGCTTGTTACCTGAATCTCTGGAAGAGGAAGATACTCAATTCTACCTGGTGAATGACAACTGGAGAATCCCCGGAGGGCAGTCTGGTTGCTTTTTTCCACAGGGATTCTGGGGATGGTCCAGCCCCCTATCTCTTCGTGATGCTTTGGATTTGGGGAAACTACTGACTCAGCTTCTGTTTTAATACAAAATCTGAATCTGAAGAGCAGGTTGTTGCCCTGTAGCAAAAACTTCTGCCCCCAGGATTTTCCTTTCCTTCTGGAAGCCAAGAAGCCAGAATGCCTGGCCATTCCACCTGCTGTTCATTAGTAGCTTTCTGCCGTTTCCATGATGAAAGAACATGAAGCAAGAAAACAACAAGGGGATTAGATGGTTAGAACATAGTTTCCACTCCATCATTATTTAGCTAGATGGTAGAACTGTCTCTGCCTTTTCTTGTGCTTCACAATGTTGGGGTAGGGACACTTAGGAAATACAGTAATATAAAAATACAGGAGATTAAATAAACAAATAAACCAATAGCATAAAACCGCTGCAAAGGTTAAGATGTTAAGCACCCAGAATTGTCTGGAGTTGGACATTCTTTATATAAATTGAAACAACCTGTTCATTTAAAAAAATATCTTAAGAGCAGATAAACAGAAAAGGAGAACATTTGGTGATTTCTTGGAGAATTAGCCTGAGGGATTTATGTCATAGGTATAGCCGCAATAATGGAAAATATGCATATTGAATTTATTGTAGCAATAGGTACCATGTGCAATTATTTGGGTGACATTAAAGATATAAGAAAAAAAGTGCATTAAGTTCAAAAATACTTTGGTTTAGCCCTTAGTCATAATATGCAACATATCAATATAGAAAAACTGGCATCACATATAAAATTGGAGTAAAAGTTGTCATATTGTCTTTAAAAAAGTAAGGTAAGATGACATCATTTGTAGTACAGTGTACAATCTAGCTTCCATGTGCATATCCAGATATCTTTAGTGACATTTGGTTGCTACCAGAGAGAACTGGGCATACATTTTTATTGCTACTGACATGTGGATCTTCTTTCTTGCTTTAAACTGTGGTTTCCTTCATCAGTTCCAGGGAAACCTTCACTGAATATATTCAAGAATAATAAATGAGGTATTATTAATTAGATGTTAGAATTTACCTTTGATTTTGCTCTTGTCTTGGACACATGGACTATGACCTGATAAAAAAGCTATAGTGAAACTAAGCATCCTTTAAAACTTAACTAGCTATGGCCAATGGCTGGGTGAGAAACCTTCTGGGACATCTATCAGTAAAGGGTGTTTTGTGAAGTACGTATATTAATATGAGCAAAGCTCCCCTCCTTAAAATATTAAAGCAGCAGTGTCTTTGGAAAGCTGATATAGCTGCTTCTAAGGGTCCATGCAGGCACAACAGAACTGCTGGGCTGCAGGTAAAGTGAAGTTTTGATGTGAGAATGATATCATAGTTGGCAATACTCCAACCTTTCATAGGCTTTTCACAATGGAAAAGGTCATCTCCCCAGTGTCTTCTACCTAAATTGGAGAAATTTGAAAACAACATTTGAATGCAATATCTTTGAAGCCCTATAAGAGAGAAATCAAACCATCACGTTTCCAGGCCACATACCATTTAGAGCTTTATGGATAAGGAAATAATGCTAATTCACTACATAATGTTCTTTTATGGACAACGGAGACAATTTTAGCCAAGTTCGTTGAACATATTTTTTAAAAATCCATTTACAAATGAAATAAATTTGCTCCAAATAGGAAAGGTTCATAGCTCAATTACAGAACACATGTTTAGCATGCAAAAGGTCTCAATTAAAATGAGGCTTTGGTAGCAGATGAGGGGGAAAAAATAGCATCTCCCTGCTGAGATCATGGAGAGCCCATTGCTAGTCTGAATAGATATTACTGGGCTTGATGAACAAATAAACTGACCTGGTATATAAGGTATGCTATCCAATTGTGTGGGATTACTTTCAGTCTGTGAGGCCTTAAGACACAGCCAAGATGCTTATAGCCATTTGGACTACCATGTGCTGTGCTCCCTTGATTCCTGCCCAGGTTCAGTCCCTTTGGCGCTACACCTTGAATGAGCCAATATATTGGCTCATTCACGGTGTAGCGCCAAAGGGACTGAACCTGAGAGTAATGGATGCATCTTTGTGTAAGGGAATGTTACTGCCTGCTTTGAAGGAATCAGGGCTTCACACACTCCTGAAAAACATTTGCTTTTGGATGGAGGGGGGAAGTGCTTAAGAGTGTAGTAGCTGATAGTTCAAGATGTTCTTGGAAGATCCCATTTTCTTGATCCCTTTCAGTCTATGTTCAGATAAGATTTTAAGGAAAATCAGGCCTGGTTGCCCTGATAGATGATCTCTTGCAAGAAAGAGAGGGAATATTGCTCTATGTTAATCCTGTTGGATATCTTAGTGGTTTAAATACCATTGATCATAGGAGTCTGGATGGTCTCTGAGTTGAGGGTCATTACAGTGATCCCAGTTGGGAATTTACCTAAATGAGATTTAGAACAGGAAAATTCTCTCAGAAAGAAAAGAAACTTTTTAATGAGTGTTCCTAGAGTTATCTTTATCACAGGCTCAACTAGAAGTATCTACAAATAGCTTTGGCTGGTATACAAGTGATAATGTTTGGTGGATGGAGACAGCCTAGCTGCAGTTGTTTATATGTGCAAAACTGCGGTGTGATGCAAAGCTACAGCTAGTGCATAAAGGGGCAGGCAGGTTGCATTTTCATCACATTTCTATTGAAGCATCTCTACAGGCTGCCAAATAGCTACTGATCCATAGACATAGAAGGCCCTAAAGAAATTGGGCTTAGGATAGTTATCCAATTTTGCCATTCTAGACATGGATGGTCACTGAGATCATTTGGGGGAGGCCTTGTTAGAGGCCCCAGGGGCTGCTGAATGCCTGTCCTTGGTAGCTTTGGCAAAATGGAATACATTCCCCTTTTAAATTCAGGAGGTGCCTATTCTACTATCCTTTAAGTACTTGTTGACCATTTCACTCCTCTTTCTACATGAGAATTTCAGAAGAATGTTATTTTTCCCTACACCCCACCTTTCTAATGTATATACATTACTAATTATCATTTTAATATTGTTATTGGATGAGAACCAACTTGATGTAGTGTTTAACACACTAGGCTAGAAGCTGGGAGATTGAGTTCTGTTGTCAACCTGCAAAACTACTTCAGCTGAAACCATGCTTACTTCTGTTTCGTTTCTTGGTTGCCATTCAAAGGGAGGGGGAGCTTAGGAATGTGGTGCCTCAGCTGGCTAGCCATAACATCTACCAGCCAGCGTGTGAACCAAGGTCATGTCAACAGACACCTGTCAGAGCCGGCCGGGGACCTGCGACTGGACTGATTGCCCCATGTGACCTAAGAGACCTGGGGGGGGGGAATCCTATTCTTTTATCTATCCCTATGCACGGGAATAATTTAGAGCTAGCTTCAACTTTCTAAGTGCTGATATGATGTTCTCAATAAAGGGTTTCTTGAACCTGAACAAAGTGTCAGAGTCCTGACTTCCCAGAGTTCATTACTCGGAACGATGACATCTGTATTAGATTCATAGCCAACTGATGAACTTGGGTCAGTCATTCGCTCTGAAAGAACACAATGGCAAACCACTTTTAAAAATCTTTGCCAAAAGAACCCAAAACAAAACCTTCAAGGATTTGTCCAGCTTGTCACCAGGAATAGGGACACACACACAAGTCATTTGACATTGCATGAAATATTACTTGATTATGTGCTTTACTGCTATTTTTATTATAGACTACCTGAAAGTGCTTTAGCAGTAAGAGACAGTGTATAAATTTATTAAACAGTAGTAGAGGCAGTAGTGATGGTGAAAATTCCCTAACTTTTTAATACTGGACTGTGGTCTACAACCTTCCAAATGGTATGTCAAAAGAGTATTATTTCTGCGGTCCTAAACCAGCCTCCCTCCATTCCCTAATTTGCATACTACAGACAAGCTGGACTGAAATGCCCAAGTTCTGAACCAGCTAAGACTTAAATTCACAAGAGACCTCCGGAATACTCCTTAGGGAAGGCTGAACTATGGTTTTGTTACTGTTAAGAAGGAAAAAGGAGAAGAAAGGAATTGACAGAAAGGTGGGGTAGAAAAATAAAGAGAAATGGGAGGAGGCAAAAATAGAAAATCAGAGAGAGACAAAGAAATGGAGTTCAAACAAGCTGAATAGTCATCAATTGGGGATGGTGCAGTGAATCCTGCAATGATGACCTCCAAGGTCTTTCCAGCTCTACAATTCTAGGAAAATGGAGAAAACAGACATTTGTAGTGGATCTTGTTTTGCACTGAACCAAATGCAGTGTATTCCTGGACACACAACTACTTAAGCAGCAGCATTTAACATTACCATATTTAAGATAAACATACAGGTAGTCCTTGACTTACAACAGTTCATTTAGTGACCGTTTGAAGTTACAATGGCACTAAAAAAGCGAATTATGACCGTTTTTCACACATACGACAATTGCAGCATCCCCATGGTCGCGTGATCAAAATTCAGACGCTTGGCAACTGACTCATATTTATGACAGTTGCAGTGTCCCGGAGTCATGTGATCACCTTTTGTGACCTTTTGACAAGCAAAGTCAATGGGGAAGCCAGATTCACTTAAGAACTTTATTACTAATTTAACAACTGCAGTGATTCACTTAACAGCTGTGGCAAGAAAGGTCATAAAATGGGAAAAACACTCATTTAACAAATATCTCACTTAACAAGAGAAATTTTAGGCTCAATTTGTGGTCATAAGTCAAAAATTAGCTGTAGTGGATCTTTTTTCGCACTGAACCAAACACATTGTATTCCTGCACATGCAACTACCCGAGAAGCAGCATTTAAAATTACCATATTTAAAATGAATATATACCAATAAAGCTAGACTACTTCAGTGGGAGAATGAGATGAGTGTAATTTAAGCTAATGAGGGCAGGGGGTATTGGAAAGAGAACAAGAGGTCAGCTGAGAATATGTAGCAGTCAAGGAACCATCCAAAATGTTTCTTAGTAGCAAGACAAGTTACTGTTAATGGCTCTTATGGCTCTTTGGAATTAAACTCAAACCCAGAGCTGGAATCTTTTCTAGTGGAAAATTCATGCTGGTGTGTGTCCCTTTAAGGCCAACTTTTTCTGGCTGCTCAGCAGTTCATGCCATTAACAGCCAGTCCTGTAAGTTTTCAGTATTACTGAACTCTCTGTGACCTTCACAGACAATAATTGCTTTAGCATAGGATAGACAATAACAGCAGCAAATTTCCCCCCACCACAATAGCAAAGCTCAAAATGCAGTTTAACCCCCCAAGACCCAAGCACATTTCCTCTTTGTTGTTCTGAGATTAATAATATAGAGTGGGAATGGCCATTTCCCCCCAACCCATTTTAAATGTTGTAGGAGTTTGTGATCTGGCAAAGAGCCAAACTACCACTGTGAGTTGACTGTCCCTGCCTCCAGAAATGCTGTTCTCAATTATGTGGCTACCCACTAAGGACACATTTTAGCAGGAAGTTCTCCTGTGCATTAACATAAATTGGAGCCCGTTACTTTTCTCCTTTTGCAGCTCTCCTTTCAACCAAGATTGACTAGGAACCAATAGATGAAGGAATCCCATGAAGTTATATTTTTTATTCTGTTGGTTTCTATCTCTATTATTTCCCTATCTAGGTCACCTAAAACTCTGGGGACAATTTGCTTCAAGATTCCTACAACACCCAACATTCAAAGCCTACATTAGACTTATGAAGCTTGTTAGAATTTACTTTTAGCAGCCCACTGACAGACTTACCAACAAGTTATGTAGGTGTCCTAGCATTGGAGGAACGCTGGGATATTTATAGAGAACTCCCTAGATCCAATCAGTCATCAGCTGTCCATGGCAATCTCATTCTGCATTGGTGGAGGGTGCACCATTTCTCCATTGACTTTCTACATTGACTTCTAAAGTTTTCCACAGGCAAAGATTTCCAGTTACTGCCCTTTCAGCAGCCATAACTTTATAGCCTTATGGTTATATAAACAAAGCCAATTGCTTTACCTGAGCCAGGTAGTATTGGAAAGAAGAGTTTGAGTATGAAAATTAGTGTACAGTTAGTCCTTGACTTCCAACCGCAATTGAGCCCAAAATTTCTCTTGCTGAGCAAGACAGTTGTTAAGTGAGTTTTGCCCCATTTTATGACCTTCCTTGTCACCGTTATTAAGTGAATACTGCAAGTGTTAAGTTAGTAACAAGGTTGTTAAGTGAATCTTGCTTCTCTATGACTTCGCTTGTCAGCATGTCGCAAAAGGTGATCACATGACCCCGGGGACACCGCGTCCATCGTAAACATGAACCAGTTGACAAGGGTCTAAATTTTAATCACGTGACCACAGGGTTGCTGGTTACATGGTCATATGTGTCATAAGTCACTTTTTTTCAGTGCCTCTGTAAATTTGAATGGTCCTTAAATTATAAGTCGAGGGCTACCTATACTTCGGTTTTGATGCTATATAGCTTTTAGGACCTTCATTTTGCACAAATGGAAGCTTCTGGATAGCTATTTTAGAACCCACTGCAGCTGTCTAAACCTGCCATACTCAACACAGAATCTCACTGCATATTCTGTATATGTATTTTAAACCCTATCTGTTTCATGAATTAAAAAAATCATGCATTTAACTTGTTAAAAATCAATTCAATTTTAAGCTCTCATATCCATATCATATTACTAAAAACTAAACACATAACAAAGTGCTCATTTCTCAAGCAGCAGAGTTGGGAAGCTTACTCTTTTTTTTTTTCCTGTCAGTAAATGCTATTTAGAAACTGGGAGTGAATGGTATATAATGCTTGCCTGGCAGGACTGTCAGACATAATGTGCTTTTATAGAAGAGCATTTCCTTTGGCTCTAATAGGAAACTGCTAAAGGCAAGGAATTCTAAATATAGACAGTAAAGTCTATCAAATTCTTTAGCATCTTTATTGAAAATATCTCTAGGATATAATCAGTATTAATTATTCTTCTTTCTTTACAAAGAGTTGCGGCATTGTTTAACCATATAGGAGTAATTCTGAGTTCAAAATTTTCTGTGCCAAAAGGGGATTGAATTGAGGGCAGGTCCCTTTGTTTGCCGCCTATATCCACATGTGTAGGGTTGCCAAATTAATTGAATGAGGTTCTTGTGACGAATGTGGATTAGAAAATTATTGGCACTGTTAGGGCTGCTTCTAGTTGCCTTGAGAAATTTTCCTGAAACAGTCACCTCTATGAGCTGGAAAATGCAACACAATCTTTCCACAAGGCCAGATGTGAGCCATATGTTGACCTAAGAAAGAACAGTAAGCCTTGCCCCAGTGAAAAGAATATTCATTGGTGTATGACCAGAAAATTTGGCTTTCTTCTTAAGTGTTCTTAATCTTTTACATTAGAACTAAATACTATCAAAAACAACCATCATACTACCAAGAATATACTATATACACCTAGAATAACAACAGGGAATATGAGTTGCTTCATTATTTATTAAAAGACTTCACATATTGCTTTTCCACCTCATAGGAAAAAACCCTAACTGAAATATTTCTTAAATTTTGTCCCATTGAGCCCTATGAGAGATGGAATCATAATCAGCTTTATGTCTTCTTTTTAAGATTTTTCTATATTGGGGACCCAGAAGAGGGCTAAATTCCAATCTCACTTGGCAGGGCTAAATTCCAATCTCACTTTGCTCACTCTGCTTTCTTAATTTAGGAATTTGCTGTGATAGAGGAACAGACTCCAATTTATATGAATTGAGGAGAAAGTTGTATTGGTATGTGGAAATAGCTTTAGGAGACAGAAGGAAGAATCTCAGACTAAACAACCATCCTGGAAAATGCCCACAGAAGGAAAAAGGGCATGGGAAACATCTCAGAAAAGTGAGATTTTCCTCATTCTGTCAGAGCTGAAGAAGCTTCTTGGATGAGAAGAAAAACGCCTGCAAAGAAAAAACCCAGAAAGTCCAGTTGCCTCTTGTTAGATAGGCGCGGGAATAACAGCCAAGACGAATACCCGTTCAGCACTTTAATAACGGCTAGCACTAACTACAGCAGACTGGCGGCTGGCGGCAGGGAAGCCGCCTTTATGGAGCTCCCCGCAGCCAGCTTGGCCAGTGACAACGCTTCAAACTCCCCGCCACTGATTTAACCCAATCCGCGTCGGGTATGCAAATACCTGCTTGTTAAGTCGGAACACAACACCCCTCCCCTCTTAGTTCAGCAATTGTCCAATCCGGTATTAGTGTGGGTGACGTAGTCGCGCAAGTAGGCGGGCCGCCATAAGGTCCTACTGGGCCTGCGCAATTCATTCTCTCTGGAGTCTTT
>QLTV01004097.1:3948273-3958524 GCA_003457575.1 Thermophis baileyi
GCACTCCAGATAGGTTGCATTCTGAAATATGACAGCACTGGAGGATAATGGGTTCCTGGTAGCTTCACGTTTGATTCTTCTCAAATCTTTGGCAGTTAAGGTGCGTCTTTTTTTCTCAACACGTGTCTTGCGACCCTGTTGACTATTTGCAACAAAACGTTTTATGGTTCTGTGATCACACCCCAATATCTAAGAAATTTCAAGAGTGCTACATCCCCCTGAAAGACGTATTACAATTTTTGACTTTTCAGAGTCAGTTAAATCTCTTTTTTAGCCCATTTTGCCTGAGGAAAAGAAGCTGCCTAATAATTATGCACACCTTGATATAGGGTGTTGATCTCCTTAGGCCACACCCTCTCTCATTACACAAATACATATCACCTGATATGCTTATATCCCTAAGCATTCAAGTTTATGCAGCTTGCAGGAGGAAAATATGCATGACAATGATATGGTCAAAATACTCACTTGTCTAATAATTGTGCACACGGTGTACAACATGTTGCAGCATCCTGTAGTTACATGATTGCAATTTGCAACCAAACACTCATTGGGGAAATTGAATTTGCTTCAAGACCATGGTGATTTGCTTAACAACTGCTGTAAAAATTATCATAATATCGGGTTCAACTCAATTTATGATTGCAACAACGTATGATGAAAATTTTAATCCCAATTGTGGTCATAAGTCAAGGACTACCTATAATGACTATGCAGCACATTTAAAACTCTTAAGGGAGCCAACTGACAGTCTTAAATCAGTGTTTCCTAACTTCCAGGTGTATAGAGTTCCAAAATTTAATCAATTTACCCTTCTGGCTATGGAATTCAAAAGTTAAATAAAATTTGCATAGTATTCATTATATAACCGACTATAGTGAAAGAATATGATACAAATAAGGATGGTTTGCAAGGATAACAAGGTGAATGGCGTTGGTATAAAATAGATTTAGCTATTTTTCTCATGCCTTCAGTTTCTTTTGTTTGCTATATCTTATTCCTTTTCTGCACCTTGCATAGTGTTGCTTCCCTTGAAAGGAAGTGTATGCATGTATGGGTGATTACATGCTGCTCTTTAATCAATCTTTACCTAAGGGGGAAAAAATCCTATTTAAAAATTGAGCTGTCGTAAATGTTTCAGCTATTAAGATCAACGTTGGAATCATAACACCATCTAATTTTTGTAGAGTTTATTTTCTTTCATGAGAGATGCTTGTTAGAACTGTGTGAACGCTTCCACTAAACTATTGAGCTACACAATTTTAGTCTTATATACTTTGAAATTTTCTTTTTTATGTGGATATTTGTGATACAAGGAGACAAGCTGGGAATCTAGTGCTATATATAAGAAAATTTTGGAAAGAAGTAATCTTAATATCTGTTTTATTTCCATATAGAATTTCTTGCACAAGAAAATCCACTTAGTATGAACTATAGACTGCCATAGATCAAATTTCACATGTAGATAAACAATAAACTTCACAGGCTTACCCTAATCTATGGGATTGTAACCTGAGGCCTGCCAAGAAATTGTTGCTGTCAAGTGATAGTGGATAAGTGTTTTTAGCATTTTAACAAGAACCAGATCATTTAATTTTTTCTGGACATCAATGTCACAAGGCAGTGTGGGAGGAAAGACGGGGAAATGATGAAATGCATGTGATCATCACCCACAGTAACTTATGCACTTAATATCATATCAAAACTTTAAAGAACTCAGATGGCACTTCATGAAGAAAATTTGGTATGACTTCAAATGTTTTCAACTACTGATGAAAAAGTGGCCAATCCAAGGATTGGTCTTTGATAATGGGTTATAGCTGCAAAGTGATTGAAATTAAATTTAATAGATTTTAAATTGAATCATAGGTGAGCAGAAAAAAGAAGTAGGGATTGTATATAGAAGACTTCTTGAGAATGAGGAGTCTGAATGCAAGTTAAGACTTGAACCGCAAAGCAAACTGGAATTTATCCAGCCTTAATTTCCTAGAGTTTTTGGAACTTTGTCATAGTTAAAATGAAATAATGATAGGCTAAATTACATAAGTTAGTGATAATTGTTGGAATATATTAAAGTTTTATGAAAGGCAACTTCTTAAATTCCAAAACTATTACTACAAGAATACCTTTAACCATAATAGATACATAACTGTTAAAACAGATCTGGGACATAGGAATGAAATTGGGAAGAGTTAGGAACTGTGCTGGTTACACGAATGTTTGTTTTATTTTATTCCCTACTGCATGGAGGGAATGCTGAAAATGTAATAAAGGTTTGGAAAGCAACTTGGACTAAAAGAATTCAAAATCCATGTTTAAATCAGTATCTCTATTAGGTGAACTGAAGGTTCCCAAAACAGCAGGCAACTTTCTGAGTTTCCAAGAACTATTAATCAGGCAAAAAGGTTAAACATACAGAAAAAAATAGAGTTGGCTAGGCAAAAAAATATAACTTGTATAAAATCTGATTCAAATTACAGTGTCTGAGAGAATGCTGGAGTAATCTGCAGGCACGCAAATTCAATTATGTTTGTTATTGAAGTGAGGTTAGATTTTACTTTGTCTCCCTATATCATGCTGTTTGGTGTAGTGGTTAAGGCATCAGGCTAGAAATTGGGAGACCATGAGTTCTAGTCCCACAGAGCCATAAATCAGGGTGACCTTGGACCAGCCACACACACTCAACTCTAGAAAGCAGGCAATGGCACTTCCAAAATATTGCCAGGGGCTAGACCAGGCAGTCACCTGGTGTCAGAAATTGACTGAAAGGCACCCCCAAAACAAACAAAACAAAACATAACACTTCCATGCAGGGTGCATAATGTAGGTATTACTTTTTTCAATGAATACTTGCAAAATATGAAATGCAATAGAACATTTTTCTTGACAATCTTAAATGTAATACAATTACTTACAACCAACTGTTCATTATTTTATCACTCTGCCTTAAAAACACTGTTTTGGTATGATGCTGGTAGAATACCCCCTGAAGTAGATCAGATTGATTTGAAAGTCTCTTACTCTAATAAATGCTTGACCTCTGGGTCTCTTGAATTCACTAGACAGGAGAACTCAGGAACCAATCACCTTGGTGGAACATCCTATTCTGCAGCCCTCATTTGATAAAGGCCTTGACTGCTTTCAACCTTTTCAAGATGATTAGATGAAAGCTGCTCTCTCAAAGTGAAAAGGTTAATCCACTACTGCGTGGTTAATCAATCACTTGAAAAGACTGAACACTAGTAGCTTCTTCTACCACAGGTTCTTGTATAGTCATATGGGAACATCTACAGGTTAAAGAACAAACAAAACAGATAATCCATTCTGTTTCTGGATGCCTCAGCCAAATCCCCTTTGGCAGTAATGGTTATTTAAAATGGTCTGTGTATATAACATTCCAAAGATAAAAACAATAAAAATGCTGTATTAGATCCAGCCATGAGAACTGAATGTTAAAGAGCAAGAGGATAACCCTAAAGGTATAGCTTCAACTATTTTTACAAGGCAGATAGAGTAGGATAACAATGGGCACCCTTGTATCCTCCAGATGTTTTGGATTATAGTCTCCACAACACCTTACTCATGCCATGCTTACTTTGGCCAAAAGGAGTTGATCTAATAATTCAGAAGAAAGCAGGTTGTCTATCCCTGGAATAACCAAATTATTGTTATGGGACATGTAGAAAGTGGATCTGTTATTGGATTTATGGGCACCAATCAATGCACTTGTTGGAGGAAAGGATTAATCGATCTTCTCTAGTCAGAATGCAGAACTTGGGCTATTTACTGCCAGGAGGATATTAATCCTCTATGGTCACATGTATTGGTTTCAGCTGAAACCAATCTCCCTGAATTTCCTGCCCTATAGGAGATCAACAGTTCATCAGCTGTCTGTTTCCCTGTCTGTGCTTGAGATGTAGACTTAAGTTCTATGCATCTCTAGTTTAGGCTCTGATTTCTAATATTCTAACTTTTAGCAGAAATTTGGCAATATGATCACTTCTCTGTGAAAACTAGAATGAATCTTGGATGTCAAACTGGAATTCAGTCTAGAACCAGCCTGTTTTGGTGGAATTCACATAGGCCTCCTCTTATTTGAGAAGAATCCTAGCCCCTAACTATTCTGGCAGCGATGGAAGCTATTAATAGCAATAGCAGTTAGACTTATATACCGCTTCATAGTGCTTTACAGCCCTCTCTAAGCGGTTTACAGAGTTAGCATATTGCCCCCAACAATCTGGATCCTCATTTTACCCACCTCAGAAGGATGGAAGGCTGAGTCAACCTTGAGCCGGTGAGATTTGAACCGCCGAACTGCAGCTAGCAGTCAGCTGAAATAGCCTGCAGTGCTGCACTCTAACCACTGCGCCACCTCGGCTCTCTTAAGAAGGTTATTTTCTATGTGAGGGTGTTGGTGGAAATCTGTCTGATGTATTCATACAGAATAATAGTCAGTGCCTTGAAGGCCAAGGTAAAATGCCATAAATAGAAGTATATAACCGGGGATGTAAGACATGAGCACATTTACAAAACATGATGTATTTAAGGGGATCCCAAACAGAAGTCTATTTGTTTATTCTAAATTCTAGCTTGTATCAAGTGGAAATGGGAGGCGTAACCTTACGTTTCCTATCATAATCACACTCACTTTATGAAAAACAGTATAACTATTCACATGATAAGCTCACTCTTCCCTAGAGGCTATTTACATTGTCGCATGGGGTCATAATCCTGGAGCTATTGCAGTATATTGCAATATTATTTTTATGACTCTTGATTTCCATGAACAGATTGTGTATGTGAATCCTTCCCACTGAAAATGTACATAATGTTGATTTTACACTAGTTCTACTTAGTTAACAAACTACGCAATTGTTTACGCTGGAAGTGGCTTGTCTAATAGCAGTCCTTTTAATACAATTCATAAAACTTCCAGTAAGTAACAAGACCAGAAACCAAACTGAAAATATGTTCCAACCAAAATTAAGCTTTTAAAAGGATCTCAATAAAATATGCTAAGTGATAGAATTTAGAAGTACTTGTGACTATACAGAATATTTTTCATGTGGTCACTGTAGACATGTTGGATGAGAAGGATAACTTATTAAAATCAAAGGCAGCAAGTGAGTAACTGATTACCCATTCAAACTCATTCTATTCAAGTCATTTTCAGCGGAGAGTCATCTAATAAATTATCACATGGTTTGTGATTTTATAAATGACAAGCTGATACACCAAAAACCTGAGTATGGATAACTGTTGGGAAAAGGCTATTTTTTTTCATTTTCTTTGCTACAATCTGAGATTCAACTGGCATTTGTGATTCACTAGTTTATGGATTTGATTGCTGCAAACTCGAGACAAAAGGTTCTAGGGCAAGGAATTGGAAAGCTAACAATAGTTCTCTGATATATGCCCAATCTAATGACCCATTTAGTGTACCCAATGGGCTTCTTGGTCTCCATTATCTATTATAATATGGGAGGGGGAGGGGGAAGAAGAAGAAGAAGAAGAAGAAGAAGAAGAAGAAGAAGAAGAAGAAGAAGAAGAAGAAGAAGAAGAAGAAGAAGAAGAAGAAGAAGAAGAAGAAGAAGAAGAAGAAGAAGAAGAAGAAGAAGAAGAAGAAGAAGAAGAAGAAGAAGAAGAAGTTGTTGTTGAAGTTTTTTTCCTTTTCAACAATGCATATGAGTCACTGAATACTGCATCCAAGTACCCTGAGGAGTACTGAGCTGGGTATAGCATTATTTTGTAGAGTTATTATTATTATTATTTATTAAATTTGTATGCCGCCCAACTCCCAAGGGACTCAGAGTTGTGCTGAGTGCATCCATTAGAACAAGTATTTAATTTTTCCAAACCATAAAAACATGCTCAAACAGTTAAATATTTAAAAATCTTGCAATTTTATTTGCATATAAAGGCCGCTAGATATATAATATCGCAATAAATTTAAAGAAACACCTGCTTTCCTAAATTCCATGAAAATAACATAAAACAGAAGAAAGCTCAATAGCATTTACAGTGATAGAACAGAAGTAACTATCTGCAACAATATTTTGTGCTAGCAAGATTGCATTTACACACAGTGCAAAATAAGAAAAAAAGAAATGGAAAGACAATTCAATAATATTTTAAATATAAAGGACAACAAAGCCTTATTTTAGTTAGGCTTGATTGTATTTATTTGATTCTATACATGCCCGAAACTGCACAAAGATTTTAAACTCAAGCTCTTGAAGCCTTGAGCGATTGGAAAAAATGTATCACATCCTTCATAATTTAGATGTGCTATACAGCATAATTTTGGAGATGCTACGCTGGCAATATTATATGCCTTGCTTTGTTATAATGCACAAAAAATATATATAAAAATCCATATTTAAAAGGAGTCCACATTTACATGTTTTTACTGCATGGAACACCTGCTCATTGCAGTTTTCATTCCCATATTTTTTAAAACTAAAATAATTTAAGAAACTCACCCAAATTGGGACAATTTAGATAATCATATACAGGATGTTGCTATCTAACTGATCATTAAAGCAGGCAGACAAACTAAACCTAGAAAGCTATTTCCCCCTCACTACTGCAATACCATTAATAAGCAGAATTTCATAGAACGCATATGTATCAATCAAAAAAACTGATCCCTGATCCAGCAATCAGCTGTGGACACAGGAGCTCTGATGGGTAAAGATTCTTCCAGATCAAGAATTCTTTTCAAGAAAGGGAGATGATTCACTGAAATGATTGGAGAATCCACATCCGGTTTAATAACTCCGTGACCACAGCCTAGCACAGATGTAAGCATATCTAGAACCACCAATTCCAGATGTTTTCAACACACTTCATTGAATATTGAATTGTGCTGTGCATTTGCACAGGGACATATTCCAACCTCTGATTCATGGAACATATACATGCTAATAAAAATGATTAGGAAAGAATGGCATTTTATCATTGGAGATTCCCCCCATCCCCAAAGAAAACAATAAAAGTTGTGCAAATTTGGATCTGGGTGTTTTGTTTTGTTTTAAACAATGCCTTTTATAATCTTATTTAATAATATTAAAATAAGGTGTCTCACTCATTAAAAGAAAGCTTGGCTGTCCTTTTGAGAACACTAACAATTTACAATGGCAAGTTAATTAAGAGAAAGAACATAAAACTTCATTTTACAAATTCACAATGTTTTATCAATTTTCAAATGGATGCTGCATTTCCAAAAGAAAAAGAGAGAGAGAGAAGAAAAAGCACAACCCCTATCTTTTATTTTTCTCTGTAACAACAATTTACAAAAAAGCCCTACATTATTTGTAAAGGAACATGTTAAGAGAATGAATGTTTTGTAATTAGAAAAATGGCAGGTTTATAGACCTTCCCCGGTGGAGTAGGTGGTCTTTCATGATCCTTGTGGCGTTGGCAGGTCAAATATAATTGGTGGGTTGGTTGGCTGAAAGCTGACTGTACACGTTGAGGCATTAATGTACGTTGTGTAACCATCTGTCATAATGCCGTAACCTGTGGAGAAAATGTGTCACACATTTACTGTGATGCGAACAAACACTGACCTAGTATAATGCCCTCTCAGTGACAAAAGGAGGGGAAAATGTTCTATGCACACTTTGGAAACTGCATTCAGTTAAAGCAGCGGTTCTCAACCTGTGGGTCGCAACCCCTTTGGGGGTTGAACGACCTTTTCACAGGGGTCGCCGCGCGCGCTAGCCCGCCATCTTGGTGCCACCGTCACTGCAGGGGTGAAATGCTCCTGGTTTGGCCGTGCCTGCGGGTCGCCGGACAGCCGGTAGCGACGGAAGCGGGAGACTTCGCCCACCCGCCGCCATTTGGGTTTTTTTACTCTCTGCGCATGTGCAGAATGCTTTGCGCATGCGCAGAGAGTAAAAGAACCCAAATGGCGGTGTCCGGGCGGCTGGGCAAAGTCTCCCGCTTCTGTCGCTACCAGCTGTCCGGCGACCTGCAGGCACGCCCGACTGGGAGCATTTCACCCCTGGTGCCACGCCCGCTTTGTCACCTTATCGCGCGTGGGGAGGGGGCGGGGGTCGTGGCGGCGGGGTGGGGGTCGCTGCATTAGGAAGGTTGAGAACCACTGAATTAAAGCTTTAAATGTATTTCCAGTAATCAAAAATCACCCACATAACTCGTTCCCTGGGGTTTTAAGCAGTAAAATTTTGCTTTAGTATGAACTTTAAAAAGTTAAGAAGACAATGGTGTCTTTGTTTTACATTATAGGAATTATTTCTAAACTTGATTTTAAATTCATCACATGTAAAGTAGAGCCATGATGTAAAACAACACTTAATTTAATTGGTGTTAACACCTCTTTCATTACGTTGGCAATTTAGCTACCTGATATATCATGAAGTCACTTCAGAGAACTTGGCAAAAACTTCCCATTGCCTCCCAAACAATTTTTTAAATTCAAACTTCATCCAGATTGTTCACAAGTCCATTAGACTCTTGCCTGTGTACTTTATCGCCATTGGGGGGGGTAGTACTATTTAAAGCAGGGGTCCCCAACCTGTGGGCCGTGGTCCACTGCTGGTCCATGGCCTATTCACAACCGGGCTGCGTGAGTGGTGGGAGAGCACGTGCACAACCCCACTCATGTGAGAGGCAGGTTCTGGAACTCACAGCCCCACTCACGTGAACGCTCGCAGCCCCACTTCACAAATGAAGTGGGAAAGGCTGGTGAACGCTGATTTAAATACAATGAACACAGATCATAAATATGTTCCCCTCTGTTCAACAACCTGTTCCATTGCAGGTGCCAAATATATGCGGCATAAGATGCTACCAATAAATTGGTGGGAAAATGGCAAAAAAGGGAGAATCAAAGCAGAGGACTACTTTTCTAAGAGCCTTGCAATGTAGAACATGGTGCTGTCGTCTTTTGCTTTGTTGCTGATTACAAAGAGTAAAGGGCACCAGCGTGTGGGCTGGTATAATTTTCTACTTATTCTGAAATTTGTCAACAGGACAGGACAATACTGGATGGTGTTGAAACTCTTCCCAGCATGCTCCCTTTCACTCTCTTCAGGGTTGGATCTTTCTTCGGGCTCACAAAAGAAGCTTAAAAGCTCTGATTCAATTTTCCATGATCAAACCATTCTCTTCATTTTCAGAAGATAGAAAAAAATTTAAAAGCTCCCACAATGCCATCCTCAGCATTAGAAGACTCTATAGTAACTTAGACATTATATGTGTGTGTGTTTGTGTGGCAAAAAAGCACACAAGAGCATGTCCATGCTTCTCCTCCAGTGCTGGTGATACTGTCAGGATATTGGATCTATAAAGAGGGAGACCTCTTTTCAATATGCTGTCCCAGGACTCTGTGCAACATACTTTCATGTTTTCTGTTCTGTTTTTAAATTCTGTTAATTGTCCAGAAATGCATGGTGGGTGGGAGGTCATACAAACTTAAATAAATAAATAGGTGAGAGAGAAATATATTTGCAATTTTACTCATCAAAAGCCAGATTACTGAGTTTAGTGGCACCAAATTCTTGTTCTGTCCTTTCATGTGAAAATAATCTCATACAATTTACCCTTAAGTTAAAATTTAAATGTTAGAAGAATCAGTGAAACTGTAGGAAATACTGTTTTACATTACTCATTCTATACATTCAGTGCAAATCTTTGCAATTAATAATTAAGGTACTGAGGGTTAAATCTATACTTCTGAGAATAATTATTTCACAATTGTTGTACAAGCAATCTCTCTCTCTAAAAAAAAAATCCTTTTCAGTTGTTTTTAAAATACATCCTCTATGTGATCTATGATTTTGCTTTTTAATAAATAGTGAAAAGCTGAACTCCTCAACAGTATGCAACTGCTTGTCCTAAATAATGTAAGGGTTGCATAGGTTAACTATGAACTGAATTAAAGGAAACATAATTTTGATTCTGATCCAAAGAGATACACTGAATATATGGGTATATATATGTGTGGTCTTAAAAATAGAAAACCAGCCAACCAACCCAGTCCTATACCTTCCTTTACTCTTTTCCACACATTGTGCTGTACAATTAGGTTTGGTAATCACACTTGTCCATCCATGTTGTCAGCTACGGACATGATTCTACTTTCCATATTTCTCTATGGCTAGGTATAGCCATATACCTAAGGTATAATAGGGCATTTGATGTTTAAATAATAATAATAATAATAATAATAATAATAATAATAATAATAATAATAATAATAATAATTAATAATAATAATAATAATAA
>QLTV01004097.1:3958588-3992916 GCA_003457575.1 Thermophis baileyi
AAATAATAATAATAATAATAATAATAATAATAATAATAATGTAATAATAGTATTTTAATGAGAAGTTTCATTATGTTCGAAGAGATCTACTCATATAAGTAGAAACTGTTATCATCTCAATGCTCTTGAATACTCATTAAATCTCTTTTATAGTTAAAGTGTACGTTACCAGCCTAGTCATAAACTTAAATTGTATAATGCTGAGCCTCACAATAGCTTTCCATAATGATCTCTCCATCAGCTAGTTCTATTATTAGTGGAAGTTTGATTACTTTCAAGGTGGAAGAGAACTACAAAAGCTGCAGGCAGTTTCCATGCTCTAATAAAATATTTGTTTTTTCTGTCATTTACTTAACATTAATACCTAAGCATCAGTATTTATACAAAATTATACAGTTTACCTTATTTTTTACATGGATGCTGCTGTGGTTAAGGGCTAGTCAGCATTACGAAAACCTATTTGAAAGACTTTATATAACACTGGTATAAAATTCTAGTTGATTTAAAATAATGCAAACTGGGGGTGGGGGGAAGCAACAGTACCAATCAACTGGACATCTTGTGTTTTATAAAGTTCTCCAGAGCTGCGTGCTTATAGAGAGCTTAATTAAAGACCGTAAGAAATTTCCACAAAAAGGGAGGTATGAAATATAAAGCATTTAAATATATAATTTTTAGTTCTGGGGTCACAACATTGTTCTCTCTCTGCTCTCTAAGGCAGCATTTGCAGTATTTGTCTCGCTGGGATATTAACGCGACTACAGTTCATTAAATATTTAAAACTCCTGCTTAGTTTATTTGAAGGAATTTCTCATTACCCCATAACCAGATTTGTGTGCTAGAAATGTCCCTGCTTTTAATTTAACATTAAAGCAGGATATTTTGAACAGCTTATCTAAAAAATACACACACTATTTAAAAACATCTGAAATTTAAACCAGATTATAACTCCATACACCCGCTTCACTTGTTATTTCTTCATCTGCTCTGCTATTTGGATTATGTTGTTCACATCTTGAACTCTCTATAAAAAACATATGCAGAATGAAACCACTTGCTGTAAACGTAAATGGTCTCTTTTATCTGAAAGGCTCTAAATGATTTAAAGATGTTACTCATATTTGCAAATTGTACAAGATTCTTAGGGAGGCTTCAATGCCCAGAATAACATGGACAAAAGCCATAAAGTGGGCATTGTAAAGATAGTCCTTGACTTACGACCACAATTGAGCCTAAAATTTCTGTTAAGTAAATTTGTTAAGTGAGTTTTGCCCCATTTTACGACCTTTGTTGCCTCAGTTGTTAAGTGAATCACTGCAATTGATAAGTTAGTAACTCGGTTGTTAAGTGAATCTGGCTTCCCCACTGACTTTGCTTGTCAGAAGGTCACAAAAGGTGATGACATGACTTTGGGACACTGCAATGGTCATAAATATGAACCATTTGCCAAACATCTAAATTTTGATCATGTGACCAAAGGGATACTGCAATGGTTGTAAGTATGAAAAATGATCATAAGTCACTATTTTGAGTGCCGTTGTAACTTTGAATGGTCACTAAATGAACTGTTGTAAGTCGAGGACTACCTGTATTTGTCTACTACATGTAGCACTTATCAGGATGGTAAATAACTTGGTACAATCAAATCTGTGCTTTCCTATTATTGACTCAAATGGCACCAGGCCACTTCCTGTGACACACAGTTCTCCTTACCTCCCATTGCTTCATCTTCAGCTATAATATTGGTTCAAATGTCAAATGTTCTATCTCATACATGATCATTTTTTTAAAAAAAATAACTTCATTCTATTTGAAACCCTTTTCTGACATAAAATATCAAAAATAATGACTCTAATATTTTCTTGTCACAAGGCATCTTATTTCATGGATTGTTTACCTTCATGGATACCTCCAAAGACGTGGAGTTTGGGTCTTACTCGCCTTTGTACAGTGTTTAGCAATTCCACACAGCCAACCCTCTGCAGCTCCTTTGGAACCCAGTCTCGGAATCCTAAAAGTATGATAAAATTGATTGTCTTACTTTTCTATATGTAGATTAAGTTTAATACAGACTTTCAGGAAGCAATAACTCAAAGAGGGTTTACTACATTATCTATAATTCTATCACCATTATAATCATTGGCATAATTATTATTTTTTAAGTTATGGGCATTATTCTTTTTGAATTCTACCTCTGCCTTCCCAAATAATATATTTTGCTACACAATTTGATTAAGCTAATTGCACAGATCCATCTACATAACACAAGGCTGTTAAATATGTATTCTTGATAGTGGTGCACCTTCTCAACTATGCTTTTTCTTTAATGGCGATTGCCAATTGATCAGATAACGATGGCTTACAGAGTTACATTCCCCAAACACTTGATAGTTCACCTATTACAAATATCTAACATACAAAGCAACTCAGTGCAAAATCCATATATGCGTGAGATCCTGTGAACTGGCCCTATCTCTCGAAATCTGATGGGCCTTTAGAACAATATGCATACACTGAACATTCCCTGATATATGATTATCTTAGGCAATACTATATATAATACGTTTTGTAAAGCTTATACTAGCTTTTCTTATTTTGGTATCCTCCATGCTTCATGGGCAACTGACCTCCCCCAAAATTGATTGTGAATGGTGGATCCAACATGTCTGAAGTGTCGTGCTGTGTAAAGTGGGACATGTTAGCCCAAGCAAAGCACCCTTTCTTAAAACACTGAAATAGCAATAGCACTTAGACTTATATACCCCTTTACAGTGCTTTACAGCCCTCTCTAAGCGGTTTACAGAATCAGCATATTGCCCCCAACAATTTGGGTCCTCATTTTACACACCTCGGAAGGATGGAAGGCTGAGTCAGCATTGAGCCTGGTGAGATTCGAACTGCCAAATTGCAGGCAGCCGGCAATCAGCAGAATTAGCCTGCAGTACTGCACTCTAACCACGGCGCCACCATGACTCATAACCTAGTTCCCTGGAAGACTTGGTACAGATGCTTTTCCAGATTGCCTCGGCCTCAGTCTGTGCATGCAAGCACAGTGATTGAATTTCTCCAGCCATGCCAATGGGAGTGTTGCCCATGCTTGTATGTACAGACAATCTGGAAAAGCTCTCCAAACAATAGTGGCGAGTCTTCCGGAGGATGCAGCCAAATCAGTTTTTCAAGAACAGTTGCTTGGCTTGAGCCACTGCATTTCGAAAAGTCTCGCTTACATTGTCCTGCTAAACAGTGCCAGATTGTGAGATGGCTACTTTCTTACTGTGGCCCTTTTACGAATCTAGGAGGAGGCACCATTATGTGATTCTGTACTATGGAAATGCGGTGGGTTTCCCAGCTGAACTGAATAAAGTACTTTTGCATATGGTCACTTGCACACTGATAGAAACTACAGAATCAGAATAATAACTATTATTTCCATATGGCAAAGTGGAAGGAAATCTAGATTTTCAAAATCATTACTTGAAAAATATGTAATTAGGAAAATCAAACAAATATAAATCCAGACTGTGTCCAAAGATATGAACACTGACATCCACACAAGCAGCATTTTTTAGAAGAAACACAGCAGATAAAGAAAGATGGCTGACATACGAGGCTGTATTAATACATGACAAGGGAGAATTGTCTTGTTGAAGATGAGAGAACAACTAGGAGAAGGACATTATTTTAAATGGTTTTCTTATAATCAGCTAAGAGTTTTAACATGGATGAAAGGACAATTGGAATCAAGAAGAGGAAAACTGAATTTGAAGTAAAACAATGTATAAATGATGATCATATAATAGTTAAAGAAGTATAAATTGTTATTAAGATTTGAGGATGAACAGCTAAAAGACCATATGATTAACCCTAAACCATATGATGAAATGGACTACAAATGTTGATTATAAGAATTGTTTCTATTGTGTTTGTAGATAACAAACAGAAAATAATATGGGCAATTAATATAGTATATAGTAATACAGCAAGATTATAATGAAATACCCACAGTGCAAGATTGGATTATAAAATTGATTGAGCTTGTGACAAAGTTGACCATTTTGGTCAGGGAAAAAATAATAAAATATTTCTTTTTTAAAAGACTGAAAGCCTTATATGGCCTTTTTGTTGAAGGAAGAAAAGACTGAAATGATGATTTATGGACTTGGGGATTAAATGGGATCAAAGAGCAAAGGGAAAGAAAAGACCAGAACACATCCTTTCCAGCAGCCAATCTCAAGATTAGCATCAGTCAAACAATCAAGCAGAAAACATTAGCCTAAACCAGGAACTATCAAGGAAAAATCCACTAAAACTGGCAGGGCAAGCTAAAGATATGTAAACTCCACACCCACTTGCATTGATGATGTTACATAGTTGGGTAATGAAACATCTTTCAAGCTAACAATCAACTTCAGAAAGCACAAAGGACTCCGCAATCAAGACATTTCCTTCTTAACTTTTGTATTGTTTCTTAAATGGTTTGTAAATATGTTTTATTTCTATGTGCCTATTGATGGCTGATTTCTCTGAATATCAAGCTTTCAAGAATTCCCTAACATTCTTTCGAGAAATGCCTAACATTTTTGGAGTTAGCTTGTTCTAGAAAGCTCACAGTTTCCATGATTGCAAGATTAATATTAGCCTGTGAGATAGTCCAGTCAAGAAAATCAAGAGTGCTATCTCTATATTGTACGGTTACATTATCAAAATCTTGCAGTACTTGAAAGAAAGTATTTCTCCCATCCTTTCCTTTAACTTTCCATAAAACTAGGGAGAGCCCCTTCTAAGAGTTCCTTTCCCATGTCATCCCACCTTCTGTAGGATGAGCCCTCTTTTACATGCTGGTTGTTCCGTCTGCATCTCTCCCTGTTGTTTCCTGAAGTCATTTCCTCTACCATATTATACCATCGATTTCAAAATGTGGGCATTAATATTTAATTCCCTAAATTATATTGTGGTTAAAGTATGTAAAAGATTGTCTTCTCCCACATATATCAATGCAGATTGACAATTTTCACAGGCCCTTTTCTGAGTGCTCCTACCAAATGAGATGTAATGGATATCTGCTAAGGAGACCCTTATGTTCAATAGTGATACGAGCGGTAGAGTATATGCTTTAATGCTTTTACGCTGCTGCCATTATTGTTGCTTTGCAAATTTAAATTTGTTTTTAATATTCCTCTTGTATTTTAATATTGTACAGTTTAATTATCTTTCTATACTCTACTCAAGGGACTTTGATAAGGGTATGGTATAAAATGTGGTAAACAAGTAGATGTACTATATATATCAGGCATGGTAGGACTGCATAACCAGAGGTGGTATTCAGCCGGTTCGGGCGAAGCGGTAGCGGAAATTTTGAGGTCAGAGAACCGGCAAATACCACCTCTGGCTGGCCACGGCCCCACCTGCCCGCCACTCACCCACCGCTCACCCCGCCCTGTCCCACCCTATATATCTTGCCTTCGCCATGCGGCCCAGCTAATCTCCGCGCCTCGCCTCCATGCCTCACCCGCTCTGCACCATTCCCCGGCTCCTCCGCCCGCTTGCCTCGGCCGGGTCAGGGAATGCGCCATTCCCCCATTCCAGGCATGCCCTGGGCCTCCGCCCAGATGCCACCGCCCCCCTCTGGCCTCAAACTACGCCCCCCCCAGGCCGAAGCAATTTATTCGGCCTGTGGCCTGCCGCACTAGGCCGAAGGGCTGCGGGAGGGGGGCGGTGTGTGTGCAGGAGGGCCAAGATGGTTTGGGAATGGACCGTACGGTTCTTCTTACTTGTAAGAAGTCCCATCCGGAAAGCGCTGCAGCGGAGATCTTGCAGCCGCTTCTTCCGTCCCTTGCTGAGCCTCGGTTGCTCACGGAGATGCTCCATGTGCTCTCCGGGTCGGCAGCTGCTTCTCTCCACTGCTGCTCTTGCTGAGAGAGCGTCTTGTGCAATTTAGCAGCTGTGAGCCGCCACTTTCCTCTAAGTCCCATCCAGAAAGCGCTGCGGCACAGAGAAGCAGCAGACATGTTGAATGCTGTTTCTCTCAGCCGCAGCGCTTTCCGGATGGGACTTAGAGGAAAGCGGCGGCTCACAGCTGCTAAATTGCACAAGACGCTCTCCCAGCAATGCGGAGAGAAGCAGCCGCTGCCCCAGAGAGCAGAGATAGAGGGGAGCAGGCCCCGAAAGGCTGCTCAGTTGAGCATCACTGCGTAAGCCGCGCATGCGTGGAAACAGTGTGCAGTACATGCAGAGAAGCCATGCGCGTGTGCATGTGTGTAAGCCGTGCGTGCGTGCATGCACGGAAGCCTCATGTGCAGGCGCGCACTCACATTTTCGCCGAACCGGTGGTGGAATTATTTGAATCCCACCACTGTATAACACAACAGCCATTATAATTTTGTGGTATGTTTACACAGAGCTCTGTAATCAATTTGTGTATCTCATTTTTTACAGCGTTGTAGCTGATAATGCTAATACCATTCTGTACATACCTTGTGTGAAGAGGTTATTGTATACTGTAGAGTGGATGCACTTAACTGCCTTTTAGACTTCTCCAAAGAGAAGAATGCTGAAAAAGCCTACTATCTTACTTTACATTAATTCTTCTTCATTATTTTCTCTATGTTACATCAGTGCAAGTATGTGCACACTTTTATATATATTATTTTCAATCTGCAGATGTTATACAGATTTTTCAATACAAAATCTTATTGCACCACCAATATTCATTGTCATATGGAAAGAAAAATATAGGCTGCAGTTTTAATGGTTATAGCTAAACCCACACAGAGCATAGATCTGTTTTATACACCTCACTCTCTCCTCACACAGGGAAGAGAGTGCACCGATCAGTTGCTGTAGAATTACTCTTATGCTACAGGAAAGGACTCTTCACATTATGACAACATAAAGGTAAATCTCTGGTTAGGAATTTCTGTCTTTAACAGGGAAAACCAAACAAAGATACTGTATTATTAGATATACAAGGATCCATTGGTAGAACTTTGGGGGACTTGCAATTGATCGCTTATTTAAATACAGTAATTAAAACTGCAAATTCTTGGTTTAACTTTCTTATTTACTGTTTCTCATCTGATACATATTGCATAAAGGCTGTACAAACATTTCACACTGAAATGTTCAAAGTACAGAATTTCATATGTTCTGCTCTGAATGTGAAACAGGCTGTTTTGGGCAGTATGAATTCTTTGCAGCTTTAGAAGCAGTATTTAAAACCACAGGATTTGCCTCAGAGACCCAAAACATAAGGCAGACAATCATACCACACACCAGAAGAACACCAAAGTAGAAACAACTCAAAGCAGAAGATAGAGCAGCTCCCAAAAACCGAAAGAAGGACCAAACCAAGCTCCCAGCAGAAAAGGAGGAACCAATGTTATCACGGACAGAATACAATACAGTAGAACCTCTGGTCATGAATGCTTCTGACCATGACCAAATCAGGTTCTGACCAAAAAATTCACAACATTTTTTTCCCTGTAGCCGATTTCCCCTTTTTTTTGTAAGCGCCAAATTTCCAAAATTAGGTTTGGGTCATGACCAAATTGGGTTGCGACCAAAGTTATGGAACAAATTATGGTTGTGACCAGAGGTTCTACTTATACAGGTTATCATGGGCAGAACACAATACATACAAAAAGCCAAAGAATTACTGGAAGACAAAGAAACCTACATCTGAATAAATACTAACCCAATACAGAAACTGCACGATATGATCAAGATAACCCTCAATAATCTAACCATGAAAGGTCAAATAACTAAAGAAGAATGGGGGTAGATGAAAATCAGTGAACCTATCCTGCCATGCTTCTATGGTTATCCCAAAATACACAAGGCCAACATATATCTTACTCCAATTGTATCATTGCCATGGACTTCAACATACAACATAGTTACGGAACTTACAAAAAAGCTTGGATATTTCATAGAAGGGAGTGAATATTTTATTAACTCCCCACTACAATCCAGAAAAATCAAAGTTTTAAAAATAGAAAATGAAATTATGGTTCATTCGATGTCACAGCATTCTTACATCTGTAGATTCAGAACTAATGAAAGAATCCATGGCAACACATCTGACCTAGCCAAATACACTAAGATCAAAATACACTAAGATCAAAATATCCAGAATCTTGGACCTCATTAATCTTTGCCTCACTAGCTACTTTCAGCTTGGTGACAAATATATCAACATTCATGAGTTCCACTCTCAGGACTCATAACAGAGAGTGTATTGCAGCATCTAGAAACTACAGCACTCCCACTTACATAACCAAAAACACTGAACCAGGTCCAGTATGTACAGTAGATAACACCTTCATCATCATAATAAAGAAACAATAAAGAAGACACATGAAACTATCAGCATCTTCAAAGAAATAAAATTCACAAGAGAAGGGGGGGGGAGAACCACACTACCTTTCCTAGCTATCCTTATCAGCAAAAGAAATGATAGCAACACAAAACACAAGTCTATTGAAAAACAGTACATATTAATAGCCCATTCTCCAACAAGTGCTATATAGTGTAAGAACATTATTCAGATGAGTACACAAAATTGTTAAGCTGCAGCAACCAGAACATCAGAAAAAGGAAACAGACTGTCTATACAACTTTCAACAAAATGGATATCAACACAACTTTATCAGAAAGTGCTTGACCTTACTTCAGCACAACCAACACAAGCTATGAAAAGGATAACTATGATACGTCAAAAACATCTCAGTAACAATCAACAGACTACTACAATTGCATGGCATTACCATAGTATGCAAACCAACTAAAGTCCTCCAAAACATTTTAGGTAAGCCAAAAGACCCAGTAGCCCCCCCCCAAAAAAGAGATCTCTCTATTGTAGATTGGAATAGTCACTATGTAAGAAAGGTAGGCAGAAGACTAACAGAATGCATCCATGAATACTTACTAGCAATAAGAACACATAATGAAAACTCCTTAATCTTACAATATATGGACAAACTCAATCAAAAACATTTTAGACCAACCTAAACCCAAAAACTCTAGGGAATGCCTAGAAGCTTGGCATTGAGAGAAATTAGCCTCCAATAGACACAGAGAAATAAAGCATATTAATGTACCACTCAACAGAGACAATAAAAGAGCTAAGAAGGAAACAAAAGGACCGGAACATATATTCAACCACCACCTATATAAGCAGGGATCAATACCAGGCAAACAATCAAGCAGAAAACCATATCCCAATTAAGGAACTACCCAGAAGAAAACCACACCCCTATCAACAGATAGGGAAGGCTACTGTATATAAATAGAGAACAAATCCCAAGCTTACTCACACTGATAATGATAATACCTAGTTGGATTAAAAAAACATCTTCAAGGAAACAACCAAGCTCAGAGCACCAAGGACTCCCCAGTTCCTCTTCTAAGATGTCAATTACTTGATAGAAGGAAAAGCAGAAGTCATAATTCTTTTTGTTCTTTCATTTTTTTCTCTATTATTTTTCTTATTCTTTTAATTTTGTACATTTTTATTGTACTGAAAATATTTATTAAAAAAGACAATAACTATCATTTCCAGAAGGACAAGCTCTACCAATACTTTCTTAGTTTTGAAACTGTATAAGTAAAACTGTAATACAGGAGAACATTAAAAGGCCTCTAAGGCAGGGGTCACCAACCTTTTGGACCTCAGGGACCACTAAATTCATAATTTTAAATCCCGCGGACCACTAATATGATTTTTTAAAAAAGATAAATAGTATTTAGTGCAATATAAAAAATGCAAATAATTTTTCTGCGGACCACCAAAATTTTCTCGCAGACCACCAATGGTCCACGGACCACTGGTTGGTGACCACTGCTCTAAGGAAAGTAGTAATTGGCTACTATTAAAAAAGAAAGCCATTAAGGTCTATAAGTAATGAAAAAAAATCAATAAATCTGACATCAATTATAGCAAAGGTTTGAGGTCTAATATTCTGCACTTATAAAGATTAAAGGGATAGGAAAGATCTAAGAGAAGGAAGAGCTAAATCAAATATGGTGGCTGCATATTCCTCCTTAACATTATTTAATCAACTTCAGAGGTGTTTTTACCTGGGTCAAATTTGGTTAATTCTACATTTCAACACAGTGAAACTTTCAGTTGGTTTCTATGGTTATGTCTTACCTAAACAATCTAACCCATGTGTACATTGTTACAAATTTTGGCATAATGCTTACAAACACAAATTACGATCCAATTTGCTAAGAACTGCATAACACAGGGGGTGTCAAACTCACATCGTCACGGCGTCGTCACGTAACGTATCGGGACTTCTTCCTCCTTCGCTAAACCGGGCGTGGCCAGCGCATGACGCATCCGGCCCATGGGCCGGGAGTTTGACAGCCCCTGGCATAACTAGTCTAATTTGCTTATTTGTTAAATTTATATGCTCAAGGTCCTGTATATAGCATTCCCTCCTCACATTTTTCCATACAATTACTCTGTGAGATAGGTTGGTTTGAAAAAGAGGGACCAGCTGAAATTTCCCTTTTTTCAAACTCTGTAGTAATTATATCCACAATGGGGTAGAAGTACCCTGATGACTTGCAAGCAATGATGATGTTACCCATTCAATCATGTTTGACTCTCGGCGATTCTATGGGCCAGGTCTCTCCTCATCTTCCGATCTTGCACTGCTTCTTTGAGTTTTTCTATGCTCTGGCTGGTGTCAGCTTTGATGGTGTCCAGCCATCGTGTTCTTTGTCAGCCTGATTTCTTTTTACCACTAACTCTTCCAAATATAATTGCTTTCTCCAGTGAATTCCCCTGCATGACATGGTCAAAATAAGTGAGGCACAGTTTCATGATTTTGCCTTCTAGTGACATGTCTGGTGTTATGTGATCCAGTACTTGCTTGTTAGTCTCCAATGCTGCCCAAGGAATACACAGGAGCCTTCTCCAGCAGCACAACTGAAAGAAGTTGATTTTCTTCCTACCTTGCTTTTTTTAAGGTCCAACTTTCAGAGTCATAGGTAGTTAAGGGACACAAAGAGCAGACTAACCTACATTTGGTTGCCAGGCTGATGTCCTTGCTTTTTTTTTTCCATACTTGCTTCATGTTCATCATTGCTGTGTGACCCAGTGCAACCCAATGTTTATTTCTGGGCTGCATTCACTGCTCGTACCCCAAGGTCTTGTAGGGTTATCCATAGCTTCTCTTGAGCAACAGAATTGAAGGCTTTCTTGTAATCAGTGAAGCATATGTAAATGATCTTTTGATTTCTACGATTTTTTTCCCCCATGATCTAGTGCAGATCTACAATATGGTCGTGGGTACCACGACCCCTTCAGAAGCTGGCTTGGATACCTGGTAATTCCCTTTAAGCAGAATCTTGCTGATGTGAGGGATGAGAGCAATTGTGCAATAATTGGAGCAATCTTTAGAGTCATCCTTTTCAACAGTGGAATGAACACTTGCAGGCAGAGGAAAGCAAACAACCCAAATTGGGAGGGTGGGCAGTGACTGCCTGTCAGTGGGCTTGGTGATGGCTTGGAAGAGGAGGAAAAGCAGCACAGTTAATGGAATATTTTGGACAGAAAGTGGGGGAGAAGGGAAGGAATGTCAGCTGATGATAGACCTGCCATTCATACATTGCAGCTTCTGCCTAGAAGCTACTTTTCTCTCATTTTGATGTCCTAAATGGTCACAGAAGTAAAGCTGGCTTTTTTCAACCCGACAGAGTAGTTCTTCTCAATTCCAATTGGACAATTGCCCTGGAAATTTTTCTATAACTGACCCTTTTGACGCTGGCTTTTAAATGAGGATGCCAGAGCAAACCAATTTCCATACTGCTATAATGTATAAACAGTGCCAAAAGAAAGTCTTAGCAGTGCAATCTATGGCATGCCTGGACTACATGGATTTTAATGTGCTCCCTATTATCACTATCATCTCTTCACAGATCCTATTCGGGGCAAGAATTCAAAACCTCATTAAAAAGTGAGGTTTTTCGGAAAAGTTATTTTCTATATCACTGCAAGAATCGTGGTGGCACAGTGGTTAGAATGCAGTATTGCAGGGTAACTCCACCCACTTCCAGGAGTTCGATCCTGACTGGCTCAAGGTTGACTCAGCCTTCCATCCTTCTGAGATTGGTAAAATGAGGACCCAGATTGTTGGGGACAATATGCTGACTTTGTAAACCACTTAGAGAGGGATGTAAAGCACTATGGAGTGGTGTATAAGTCTAAGTACTATTGCTATTTAAAATGGAGATTTAATTTCCTTCCAGAACGTTACTGCAAATCAGCAAAAGGAATTGATGCATGAATCAGGTTTTACTTAGAGAATCCAGTTGACGATACCACTGCATACAGTAGAACTGAAAAGTCATCTATTCTCTCCCATTTGCCCTTGCATCAATCAATCTATATCAATCTATCTGAATGCCCTTAACGTCTGGGCTAAAGCATACCCACTGAGAGTGATCTTAGTTTAATTGTGATACTCACCAAGAGGAGGCCCATGGGTCATTAGTATATCTATGCCTTCAGGAATAAGGTTCCACTTGTCCAACAAAGATTGACCTCTGGGTAGATTAAAACCCCATCCATTAAACCATGGTGTCCTATGAAGGAAAGAAAATAAATTTGTGCCACTATGGAAGAAGGATTTATTTCTGTTTTACAATTATACAACAAGGCACATTTTCTCTAGCTAGCCCTCATTCAGAACGAAAAATAAAGAGTAGAAGAAAACCTCTGGTAACGAAGTAGTTCTAAACCATAATCATGTTAATCCAGTATGACTGCCAGTCTCTAAGGAAGGAAAAGATGGATGTTAAACATTCTTTTTATCACATAGGTTTTTCTTTAAAAAGCTATAGTATAATACATTAATTCTAACAATAAAAATTATAATTAAAAATTTTCTATAAGGCACTGATACATAAATTATTCTTAGAGTAATTGAAAGTCTATCTTAAATTTATATTTGGCATTTGAGTTTTGATTTGGTATTGTAATGATAGGCAATAGATCTTTGACAAATAAATGCAGAATCTCCATTGCCCTGGGTTAATCTCTTGCTATAAATGTTTCTGGGTGACAAAAACAGGAAGTCTCTTTAACTGCAATTTCTTATCCCAGGGCAATGGATCAAATAATTTAAACTCTTGATATCATCAACCTGCTTTACATCTAACCTTCCAATATACCAAATTGATCTGCCAAGATACTATTACATTTAATAATAATTCTGTCAGTCGCTTTAGGTAAGCAGATGACTGAATGGGCTGAAAAAAATCAGGTAACTCACAGTGTCCTTTTACCACCCTACTTTAGTCCATGCTAATTGCAAAAGAAAGATGGTCATCTCTATGATTATGGGAGACAATTCAGTCTGGATGGAAAAGAAGAGAGAGATGATCTCTTCCATGAATGCACTTAATAGAAAGAATTCCTTGAAACAGCTTGCCAAGCAGTCAAAATGGAAATACAGCACTGAAATTCAGATAACTGAACTCGTTTGCAGATTAATATATTTTGTAAGTATATTTGCAAGAGTGTATTAGAAGCTCCATTTTCCACTTCCTTGCATTTCTTTATTTTTACAGACACAGGACCTGTAATTTACATATAGATTTGATGCTATAGTTGAAAATTGCTTCAACTGCACTGGCACAAATTAAGTAGTTGGACTGCTCAATTCACTTTAATAATTTTAAAAGTTCAAACTGCAGATTGGTAGCTCATCTTTCAATTTTTGTCAAATCCCTTTGTATCAACATAAATACAAAACAAGTACAGTAGATCAAGACATTTTATTTTTACCACAAACATTGCTAGGGTTTTAGTAAAAACCTGCAGCACTAAAGCTAATTTATTCAGTTTCAGCATTGTGTATAGGCATCCTGAATCATGTTTTGGAAAAAGGCAACTGTGAATGTTACGATTGCCAAAAACCCTACATGGACATATCTACTGTATCAAATCATCAGGAGTTGAGCTCAACTGTAAGAAAACTTTACTTTTTCTAGCAGCTATTAAATAATTGCTTTATTGCCCAGTTCATGAATAGTTTCTTATCTCTAGCTCTGATCTGATAACAACACTGCAAAACCTCTTAATATGGTAAGATGTGCTGAATATTATGGACAAAACATTTTGTGCATGATCTGATGTCAAACCACAGTTGAAGACAATGTTAAACACAGAAAATAGTTATCTGTAGAGAGGGCTAGGAAGATCACCACTAGATAGATTTGTAACTGGCTGACAAACCGTAGTCAACAAGTAGTCCTTAATGGTACTACACCTACATGCAGGGAAGAAAGCAGTGGAGTAACACAAGGTTCCATCTTAGACCCATAAATGACTTAGATGAGGGAATAGAAGGGGAACTCATCAAATTTGCAGATGACACTAAACTAGTAAGAATAGCCAACACCCCAGAAGACAAGCTCTGGATCCAAAAAGATTTTGACAGACTTGAAAAATGGGCCCTATCTAACAAAAATAAAGACCTCCACGTAACCTTCCAGCTCTATTCTGATTGATTGATCATAGACCAGGTGGGGCAGTGGTATATAGAATGCTGGGATACTGGAAATAGTAGTCGACTGACTGGAGGGGAAGAATGAATGAACCGGGAAGTACACCTCTGCGGACGATGGTGCAAACAGCCCACGAGAAAAGGATGCAGAATGGGTAACATGCATTAGTTTTGATATTGTTCTGCAAAATTACTCAAGGATTCAACTAGACAACTCTTTAAGTTTTGTTTCTGCCAAACTGCAGCCTAATTTGAAATGGTTTGGAAAATCATCCAAATGAATGATAATTTGTTTTAGATTTTTTTTTTAAAAAAAGCCTATTTTCTGTTTGTGCATCCCCGCTGAGTATACATAATAAAGCATCTTCTGCAAAAGTCTCATGAACAATTACAAAATACTGTATATGAAAACAAGCCAAAGTACCCAGAGATTAAAATAAGGCCATTTGGGGTTGCTCTTAATGATTATGTATTGTTACTAATTAAAGACATTCGCTTTATACTGTTCTCATGTATTGCAAAGAAAAAGAAGCTTGTTAGAAAGTCAGCATGGTATTTTTCTCCCAGAACAAAGGCAGTAAAACTGAGATTCTGGAACAGATTTAGATTTCAGTGAGAACAAAAGAGCAGGTCAGCCTATTCTTCACGCTGATACACAATTATTACACCGTATTGTACAAATACATTAACAGCTGTTTGCTCCCAAACAATTTTAAATTCATAAAGAATTATTGTTAATTGCTCATGAAGTTTCACTGGAATTACTTGCATCATAGTTTTTTACATTTGAAAATGGATTTTTGATTTAATATTGCTAAGTATGTGTTATGATCTATGCAAAAATGGAAGAAAATGTTTTGTGTTAAAAGAGCAGGGAGACACTCTCTCAGTCGCTGCAAAATGCCAGTAAGAAACTCTAAATAAAAGGAATTTGGAAAACTGGAATTTCTGGTTTGTGAGGAAAATTCATATAATTTACAATAAGAATGTAAGTGAAGAAACTAGTCCACACAAGATTCTTGGTCCCATTTATAATAAGAGCTGATTGTCCCAGTGTATGATAACCAATAATAAAAAATATTGTTTACAAACAAAACAAGGGTTGAAGACATGATGCACTAACACAGTGATAGTGAACCTATGACATGTATGTCAAAAATGATATGCCATACATAACATTTTGGGTGACACATCAGTATTCACCAACACCCAACAATTACTATTCTTAAAAGCACACCCCGTTCTAACATGATGGCTGCAGAGGCCGCACTAAAATGGGGTGTGATCCAGTGGTGGGTTGCTACCGGTTTGGACAGGTTCGGGAGAACCGTTAGCGGAAATTTGGCATGGTTCCCCGAACCAGTAGTGACCTCTGGCTGGCCACGCCCCCAAACCGGTCCCCGTTGAGACGCTCGCCCTGCCTCACCTTCGCCACGAGCATCCAACTGCCTCCTGCCTACACACAGGTAAGCATTCATGCTAGCCTACCCCCCTCCCCGCCGGCCAGCGCCTCCAGAAGCTGCTGGCATTGCAAACGTGGCGGGGATGGGCAGCTCGGCAAGCTTTGCAGCTGCGTGGCTACAAGGTTGCCAGGCTGGCTCCCCTCTCCTTGCCGGCCAGCGCCTCCCGAAGCCGCTGGCCTTGCAACCGCAGCGGGGATGGGGGGGCAGCTTGGCAAGCTTTGCAGCCGTGTGGCTACAAAGGTTGCCGGGCCTGCTCCCCTCTCCCTGCCGGCCAGTGTCTCCCGAAGGCTGTGCAGCCGCGGCGGGGATGGGGGGGGGGGGAGGGCAGCCCGGCAACCTTTGCAGCCGCGTGGTTAGAAGCTTTCCGGGCCGGCAGCCCCCTCCTGCCACCGGCCAGCATCTGCCGAAGTGCCCTCCCCGCCGCCACTGCCCTCTCCTGCCGCCGCCCTGTTCTTCCGCCACTGCCCTCTCCCTTGCACACCCATGAGGACTTGAAACTTGAGCTGGTGATCTCGTGCTAAGACGGCCATTCTCCGGCAAGACCAGCCAGCCAGCCAAGGAGGTGGGGGCTGAAAACGGCGCGGAGGCCTGGGCGAAGGCCGGGAGGGGAGTGCAACACGCGGGAGGCTCCCCGCAGTTCCTCGGCTCGCTGGGCTGCAGCTGAGCCCATTGCCCTGAGCCGGCGGAGGCACCATGACATGGCGAGGCTCGCTTGCCTTTTGGGCCTGGTGCGCTCAGCTTCTGCGGGATTTTTGGGTGACTGCTGCCTGCATCCGCCTCAGGCCCCGCGGACGCGCCACTTTCTTCCTTCTCCTGCCGCTGCTGCTCTGGTGCTCGCCGGATCAGTTCGTCCCAGACCAGGTGTGTGTGTGTATGTGTGTGTTGAGAGAGAGACAAAGAAAGAAAGAGAAAGAGAGAAAGAAAGAAAGAGGAAGGGAGATAAGAGAGATGAGAAAGTGAGAGAGAAAGAAAAAGAAAGAGAAAGAAAGAAAGAAGGAGGAAGGAGGAAGGAAGAGAGAGAAAGAAGAAAGAAAGAGAAAGGAAGAAAGAGGAAGAGATAGAGAGATGAGAAAGAAAGAAAGAAAAAGGAAGGAAGGAAGGAAGGAAGGGAGAGAGAGAGAGAAGAAAGAAAAAGAAAAAGAAAAAGAAAAAGAAAAAGAAAAAAAGAAAAAAGAAAGAAAGAAAGAAAGAAAGAAAAAAAGAAAGAAAGAAAGAAAGAGAAAGAGCAAGGAAGGGATGGAGGGAGAGAGAGAGAAAAAACCTCTGGGCTATTATTTTTAATTGTTCCATTATTTATCATGTGTTAATATTTTACACTGTCCCTACACCTAGAGTGATTTTACTGCCTTTCTTTTGCCCAGGGCTACTATGTATTTTTCAGGAATTTACATGCATTCAATGTCTATAGTCCAGAGCATAAATATGTGTGTGTTTATTTTGTACATCAGGTTGTATAAGTCCAGCTTAATATGCTATTCCTGGTATGTGATGTTTTGTATACATAGAGAAAGAAGTACTCTTGTGATAATTGACTTTTAGGCTTGCTGTCAAACATCAGCCATAATACTAATTACTGTTTTGAACAATATGCAGGTTGTATTACACGAATGGCTATTTTATATGTGAAATTATGACTGAAATATTTCTGCACTTATATTGGTTCTCACTGTCAGGAAGTTTCTCCTTAGTTTTAGGTTGCTTCTCTCTTTGTTACGTTTCCATCCATTGCTTCTTGTTTTGCCTTCTGGTGCTTTGGATACAATACAATACATTGTCCCCCCTTCTTTCTGGCAGCCCCTTAAAAGCCTGTTGCCTATCACACTCTTGGGCAAAGCATGTGAGCCATTTCCTCCTTTCAGTGGTCCATGAAAGTACATCTATAACCGTCATGGCAAACCTATGGCACGCGTGCCAGAGGTGGCACGCAGAGCCGTCTCTGTGGGCACGCGAGCCGTCACCCTAGTTCAGCTCCAGCGTGCATGCGCGCAAGGCTCCTGCCGGCTAGCTGGTTTTTGGTGGGGGCCCCACGCACACATGCATGGGGGCAGGGCACATGCGGGGGGTTGCGCACGCATGCACAGGTGTGTAGGGCTCCCCACATGCGCATGCATGGGGGGTGGGGGGCATGGGGATACACATGCACAGGGGCGGGGTGCATGTGCAGGGCCCACACGCACATTGCATTTTGGGGGTTCGGGTGTGCACACTTTGGGCACTCAGTCCGGAAAAGGTTAGCCATCACTGATCTATAGTATGTAGATAATAAAGTTGAAAAAAGGTGAACAACATTTTTACAGAACTATAGATATGTTGAGGCTGGGTGTGACAAGGAATGGCTGGGAGGGGAAGGGCCAGGCGAGGCACCTCTTGACGTGAGTAACATTGAGTTGGCCACGCCCACCCAGTCACATGACCATGAAGCCACACCCACTGTCACATGATCATCAAGCCACACCCACAAAATAAGCCACGCCCACAGAACCGGTAGTAAAAAAATTTAGAATCCACCCCTGGTGTGATCTTGTGTGGCCTCTTGACCCACCAGAAGTTGTGCAAAGAGGGGGTCATGTTCTCGTGCAGCTTCCAGATTCTCCAAAAATGAGTTTATTTTACTCAAATTTGATTTTAATAATTATCTGATGTTTCTTTATTAACACATGCTTGGACTGTATATTTTTTAAAATAAATATGTTAAAAATTGTTTCTCCTTTATTTGTGGGGCTGAGTGACATGCTAGCAGAGTCATGTTATGCATTTTCCGAATTTTTGACATTGCAAGCCTGAACGATTTGCCATCACTGTGTTTAAACACCTAAGAGTAATGCAACATGGTGCTAACAATGAGTCAGAAAGCTTTAACACAACACAAACAATGGGCATACGTGCTGCTGAAGTGTCACTGGCCCTCTCAAAATCTGCAATAGCTGGATTGCCAGGACTTCTGGGTCAAACTCCTCATTCTTTATTAAAAAAAAAAAATCACAGGGATGAAAAACCAAGAAGAACTTTATTTTGTAGTATTCTTGCACCCTACTCCAATTTCTGAATCAATTTTGCAAGCGGTCAACAACATCAAAATGGGAAATAGGTGACAGTAGTCCCACCCCTTTTCACATACACATGCAGCAGATAATAAAAAGGGGCGGAGCTTTGATAATCCAGCTGTCTGCTATTTTGATATCACAAAGCCTCAGATGCCCCTGCAATTGTGGCCTAATTGTTGCTTAATCATTAATTGCTATTAGTCCAGGTTTGGTTGGCAGGCTACCACACTGAAACCAGGAAAGAAAAGTGGAGATCGGCCAACTTAATACTCCTGATGTTACTTTTAGCCATGTAATAATGTTCAGATGAGGCCGAACAAGGAAAGACATGCTCTGGGGCTTGCTTTTTCTCTTTTTCAAGTGTATGGATTTCAGTCAAGCTTCTAGCTTTACCTCTAGGCAAGAGCAGGCAAACTCCTCCTGGCTCAGGATATCTAACCAAGGTTTACATCTTCAAACATAAACATTTGTATTACTCTCTTAATGAGATATACTATGGTAATTGCTCATAGAAAATAGGCTTTAATTTAGTTTCATGCTTCCTTTTATATTTTTAAACAAACACAATGGCAAAAAGAGTTACATCACCAAAATATGTGATGAAATTCCCTGACTTGTATCCCAGAAATATAACTAGATGGAGGGATTTGGCATTCCCATGATAAATCTGCCTGCCTATGAATATACAGAGGCAATTTCCCCTCTGCCCTGCAGGATATGTGTAATTCTTTTGTGCTCAAAGGCCTCTGACTTAGTTGCTATTATTTTTTCTACAGGCTAGTTTTGTATAGGTCTGTTTCCTTCTCTATTATACATACCACAATTGCAATTGTTGATTCATTACTTCTGGGGGAGGTGTTTTTAAACAACTAGAATAACCTTTGATGCTACAATACGTGAGAAATGAACTAAAAGTAAGATCCACATTCCAAAATCTTTGGTTTTAAGGTCAGAATATGATATTATTCCAATTCCAGTTGTGCTTCAGAAAGCCATGAAATTGGCAAATTAGAAAGAGATTCAGTATTCCGTATTTCATAAGCTGTAAATGCTTTATTCACCACTGTACGCCAAGAAGGATTTAGAAGTCAAGGGCTCTGGTACTCATACTTTTTACATTGATCTTTTAAGTCAACCGGGGGCGGTAGAAAAAAGTGTTCAGGTTGACATTCAAGTTTCTTCAATAATTTTCTAACAAAGACTTCACTGAATTTATGACTAATGTGTCTATACAAGGCTTCCCCAAATCAAATGATCCAGCCATAGTTACTTCTAACGTACCTGAACCTTTCTGCATGATGAATGCTAATGCTACTGACAATATCTCAAATATTTTCTATACTATTACATTTTCTGCTAATGAACCTCCTAAGAAATGTGGTGGCCTGCAAGAGGCTGGACAAGAGTGATAGCAACTGATCAAGGACTCAGAAGGAGTGGGAAGGAAAGAAAAGGCTGAAGGAGAGGAAACGGCTACAGAGAGATAGCAGAATAACAGCCTGAGAAAGAGAGAGATCCTGAAAAGTACCACAATGTTTGTCTGTGAAGTATTCACATTTTTTCCAGCTATAATCTTTGATGGTAAACTTACATTCATACGCAATTTCAGGATTATAAGCCTATATTTTCAAAGTTGCAACTGGCTTGAGTGAGAATTTAAATAGCTTCTGTTGACAATGCTTGTTTTTTCTGAATGTTTCATTTGATTAAATGGCTAATTAGAAGAGCAAGAACCACCAAAAGACTGGATCTATGGGTCTTGTGATGGTGCCCCAACATCCTTCATTCCATGTGTATGCAAACTCACATGTTTACACATGTAGAGCCAGCCGTTTGTTTAAAGGGTCTTTTAACTGGAATGAAGCTCATACACAGCAGATTCATGCACCGTTGGTTTTGTCACTTAAGAAAGTAATTATTTCTGATTCACTAATTCAGGGTAAATTAGTTCAAACTTGCAGTCAAAATTCACAAATAATAGGGAATAAAATTAGCTTAACAAGCAGAATCACATCCATAAGCAACAAGGAAGAATTAGCTCAGATAAAAATTAGCATTCACTCAGTTTAACAAGTTACTCTACACACACAAGGAAGCAAGAAGACATAGGGGAAACAAGCAGTCAGGTAATTTTAAGTAACCTAAGGACAAAAAAAGAATGGAAGGATGTAGATCTTAGCAAATTGGATTTGGAAGGTAATATAGACTGCAGGACTGCATTAGACAATTTAAATCGAGTTGCTGACAAAAACAGACAAGGGTTGCCATAGACACTTCAAATAACAGAGTAAGTAGATAAAAAGATGTTATAATTACTATTTTCAGGAAGCAGAAAGAATAAAACTTCACTTCTAGGTTGCTCTTGGAGGATTTGAACATCATTGCATACCATCTACTCTCCAAAATTGCTAATTTAAAAACCAACATTCATACATACTTTTTTTCCCTTGAAAGTTCTCTAGAAATACTGGATGATTGGAAAATTGGATGGATAAATTTGTTATTTTGGAACCTGGAATACTAAATAATTGGGTGTGATTGTTAATAGCCAATAATGATTCTTATTATCAGGTATGTTTACAGGTAGACCCCATTTAACAACCACTCATTCAGCAATGTGTCCCTGTGATCATAAATTTGTGATTTGTGATGTTTCTTACTGGATTTTCATAATTAAAACCAATGGACAAGGCAGCAGGAAGTAGTAGTCACATGAGGTCCCCACTTAACAACCCACACTGACCTCGCCATGACAATAACTGGAGACTGTAGGAACTGCTGTTGTTAACCGGCGCAGTCATGTGACATCCACATTGCTTAGTGATGAAAAATCTGGTCCCAATTACCATTGTTAACTGAAGATTATCTGTATCTAACAAAGTATATATTTCATGTTGACTATTAAAACTATTGATTATAAAATCAGCAACTGGTATGTACTTCATTCCAAGATATAAAAAGTTGCCAAAGACAAGGGGGATTAATCATAAGTTTAAAAAGAATTATACTAGAGAGGATCAGAAGAAACAAAACGAATCTTCAATGAATTAATATCAGCAAATCAAAGTGCTGCAATATTTCATTGGGAATAGACAACGAGATAGTTAATACTGGCCAAGCAAAGAGACAATAGCTTGTGTGAACTCAAATGCATGTGTACATTTCCAAGCATACAATCAAGACACATAACCATTTTGCTAAACCAAATGCAAAAAAAACAATAGGTATTGTCATGACCAATGATTAGAAACGTTTCGATTACAATGGTACCTTGGTGCTCATCATTAATTGGTTCCAGGAGATGCAATTAGTACCAAAAATGATGAGTACCAAACAATTTTTCCCATTAGGAATAATGTTGTGAGTCACAAGACAACTGACGCCAACAAGTTCTAGCTTGTGAGTTGAGTACCAAACAAAGGATGAGTACCCAGGATAAAATTTTCATGTTAAAATGTGTTGAGTATCAAATTCAATAAGTTTTAAGGAATTGAATACCAAGGCACCATTATATATGTTTACATTTTTTTTAACAAAAGGACAAAGGAATACATATAATGAACAGTTATTGGAGATACTACTGATAGTGCCACAAACTGTCATTAGATTTGTTGATCTGAATAGGGAGATTGAAATAACATCCTGAAAGAAAGCAATGGAAAAGTATAACTTTATACAGGTCCAACAGTATGTCAGTACCCTGTGTGTGCATGAGCATGCGTGTATGCATGCATATATGTGTCTATGTGTGGTATTTAATTAGATATGTAATGTATGATTCTATTTCATAGGGAAATTCTACATATGTAATTACTGGATTTATTCAGGTATCTCTCCTGGTTCAATTGTGCAAAGCAATACAACAACAACAACAAAATATTTTGTTTCAGGAGTTCCTTCATATTTCTCAAATTAGACTCTACAGAGCATAACATCAAGAAAAACGGGAAACTTTTCTGAAGGTCTTTAAGCTTGTCATCAAGCAAGAATTGAAAAACTCAAATTCAGTACATATCTGGAAAAGTGTTTATTCTTTAAAAGCCAGCATACCTGGAAGTTGTAAATCAAATTAATACTACAAAGGTTACTTAAATATAGTAAAATCATCATTAGCTACCTCTCAGACATAAGAATTTTCATGCACTCAATTGTCATTTTCTGTTTGAAACTGTATTTACATTTATCAGTATATATGTGTATAACTGCCTTGTTTTTTGTAATTTATCTCCCACTAAAATACATATACACTTATGACATATACAAATATTACATATGCACACCTCTGAAGAAAAGCAGGGTTTTTTTCTCTTAATAGCTTGAACAAATAATTTGGGAATAACATTTTCAAATTATATTCTTCCCATAGCCTACATGTACCTCAAACCCATCTCGAAAAGAAACATTCATGTAATAACAGTAATAAACCATTTTTTTTTAAAAAAATGGTCACCACTCAAAGTTAAATGCACAATGCACAATGATTACTAGGGAGGGAGATCACTCCATTTGCAGAATAAAAATTACAGGACAGAGCATTAAATATGCATTTTCAGGATTGTTCAATTACAGCACAGCCCTGTAACTATGGCCTGAGAGTATCTATTTCAGTTTTACATTTGGGATGTAATAACAGAGAATGCCCTGAACTGAACGAACTGCTGAAAAGGGAACACATGACCTTTTTGTAAAATAAAGAAGAGCCTTTCCATAAAACACAGAGCACACAAATATTTGCATGCATCTGTGCCCTTTCTCTATTTAACGAAGAGAATGGAAAGAGCATACGGGTAAGACAGAAAACTATTGTAGAAGCTGAACCCGTGCATTAAATAGCAGCCTTTAATTTAAAAAACAAACAAACCCTTTCAGCGCATTTTTCAGAGTGCCTTGAATAATGTTTAAGATTTAGCAACAAAGCCTCCTGCTCTTGTGAATGCTCGATTGTTACATGGCTACAAAGGCATAGGCTTAATCAAGACTTTGTGTCCAAATCTATGAACATGCAAATCAAATACATTTTTTTCAAAGTAACTGTAACTGCTATGTTCAGTTTCAAGGACTATAGCCTACTATTACAGATGTCTTAGATGAATGAAAACTCAGGTAAACAAAGACCCAGAACTACGAAAGACTTGAATTAAAGGCAACATATGAAGCAATGTCCATACAGTGTAGAAACACACACACAAATACACTTCTACACTTTTCATATTGTGGCTTATCCCCAAAGAGAAAAGCATAAAAGCAATGTTATTGTTGACTTCAGGAAGTTTAGCTACAATTCAATAAATAATCAAATGAGCATCCATGGCTTCAAATACAATTGATTACTCATAGTAAATGAGCAAATAAAAAAAGCAACTCCAAATGTATTCCGATATATGGGACCAACCTTTCCAATATATATCTGGATAGACCCTTAAGCTTGCATGGATTCAACTATTGTTGATTTCTTGTAACAGGAGCTAACATTTTCTTCAGTGTTTAATTTTCATAATTGCTGAAAAATGAAAAATAAAAAAATACAAATCCAAGTGAACAATCACCATGTATCAATTTTGGTCATCCATCCACAATGAATTCTGGAACAAAAAACAAACAAACAGGCAACTGGATGCCTTCAGCTCTGCTGGTAGTTTTGAAGGCCCTCTATTTTCCATCCCTTTCTACAGACACACAAAATCCAAGATAGTTTTCCAGTTACGGCAGCTGCAACAAGCCAAAGTGATGAAGCATTTCAAAATTACAAAACATGGACTGTCATAGAACAACACAAGATCTGCACAAGTTGTGATGCAAGTAAAAAGAGGCAAAGTTTGCATAATTTTTCCTTGAATGTCCATGATTCCAATTCCCTAAAACTCACTTCCTGGAGGAGGCCCTCAAAGACTCTAGATCTCCCCATAGCACAGTATTCTATATCTTTTAGGAGTGCGTTTCATACTTCTAAAACATAACAGGAGTTAGGAGGCAAATTGGTCTTTAGTCTATAAAATGAATTTCTGTCCGCTGAATTCCTGCAAACCATGTAAAGAATGATGTCTTCTACTGGGTTGTTAATAGTACTTTCTGTAGTATTGTGCAAAGCATATGCAAGGAAGGACTTGGCAAATGAAGCATGTTGGAATAAGTGAAATATGCCTCCTTAGAATGCAAAAAGAGCCACAACCTTTGGAAAGGTGAACACAGTTATTTCAAAGTACTTTCCAGTTATAGTGATACTGTTTTGACCCAGCCTTAGCAGAAGCAAGAAACAGACTCCTTGTCACGAAAAACCCCTCTTTATTTACCTCTTGTGAATTAATGGCATTCACCCACCAAAAAGTCCAAGCAAGAGTCCTGCAAGGAGTTAACTGCAGCAACAGACCTTATCAGTTTCTTGCTAGAGAATGGTTTAACTACTCCATGACAAAACAGATCAAATGCAGTTGCTAATGGAATTTTAGGGGCATTTTGCTCAAGCTAATGTACCCGTATTTTTCGGAGTATAAGACGCTCCGGAGTATAAGACGCACCTTAGTTTTTAGGGAGGAAAATAAGAAAAAAAAATCTGCCTCTGCCTACCAGCATCCATCGGTATTCATCTAACTAATGTCCTGTCAGTGTGTGAGAAAGTTGAGGGCTGTTTAGAAACTGAAAGAGTATTTGCTGTGTGAGCAACAAGGAGACAGCAAGGAGCCTGGGCATGGCTTAGCTCTGCAGCTCAGAGTCTGTGCTGAGCTCTGAAACTAGTGTGCTGTGAAACTGAAACTAGAATTCAGCATTCTACAATGCACAAGTGTTGTGGCAAGCTTTCAAATTCTATTTGTTTATTTATTTTATTATGTATTAAATTTTATGCCACCTATTTCTCCTACAAGGTGACTCCAGATGGTTTATTTTATTTGTTTATTTTTATAAATAAACTTTTTATATTTATAAAAACTAGGCTTTTGGCTGAAGTTGTCTAAGATGTCCACTCTTGCCAATAAATATACATTAAGAGATGGAAAATGAAATCTTTTTTTCATGTTAAACCTGAATTTAAAATAAGTTCTGCATAATGACCAACTTCTCACTGCTTATTTGGTAAGAACAAACTCTTCAGCTCTTCTGAGGTTTCCTAGCCCCTAATTATACCGCAATCTAGTTAATGAGCTGTGGGATGTATTTGAAGACTGCAAAATTATAGAAATAATTTCAAGCCTGACTCTAGGGCACATTTTAGATCACTTAAAATTAAGAGGGAACACAAAGTTGCTGCATTATTTCATTTTTGGTGCTGTCAGATATTAAGCATTAAGAGTGTGCAAAACCATTCCAAGGCAAACTGTGCAATATCCAGAAGAGTATACAAAATAAACTACTTCTAATTACTAAATGCAGCCCAATCTTGTTCCCAGGTTTGTGTGGCTGCTTCAGGAACTGCTGTTGGCAAAACGTTGTATACACAGAGACAGCTGGGCATTAAAATCCCTTTGAAGGATTTGCGTAGCCATATTAAGTTCCACATTGTTTTTTATGTATCTCTTACATTGTACGTTCACGTGCACAAATACATACACAATATAATTTGGCATAGTCTCTCTTTTTTTAAATCTACAGTTGGCATAATATATACCTAAATTTTTTCGGTTTTGGAGAACTGTGTGATGGAATGCCTTAGAGGAGACACAGAGAAACGCAGCGGAAAAAGGACATTACAGAAGAAACTTTTGAGTCACGAAGAAGCATGAAAAAACTCACAGTAATTTTGCCTTAATTATAGTAGGTATAAAGTGTGGGAGAGAATTACATGGTGGGTTTTCAAGAGTCTGTTGCATTATTTTACTTGCAATAAAGATCTTCCCATAAATCTAAGTGTTTCCTGAGTTTGGCAGCCTCACAGAGACCTTTCCATCAAACGAAAACCCAAAACAAACATGAAAAACAAAGCCAGGAAAAAAAAACTTGGTAATTCAAAAGCAATTGGGCTGACAGCAGATACATGGAATAGAACACCCTGTGGGTTTGCAACATGTTCTGAAGTAAAAAAAAAAAGAAAAAAAGTTTTGATTTGGGGTGTTCTACAATTCTGAGGTTCTTTGAAATTCCTACAAACCATGGGCATTTGGACACTCATTAATCAATCTGACAATGGGCAGTTTTTCTATCCCTGCAACCATTGACTGTAGCAGGTTGAAGCAGGGTTAGAATGTAAGAGAGGGCACTTAAATGCATATATGATATGAGAATGAGAAGCATTCTGGTCATTAAAAGAATAATGCTGCCTCCCTTGAAAATAAATTCAGTGCCACTCCAATTCTTTGCTATGAGGAGATTAGAGTTCATGGGTGGTAATGTAACTTTGCTGACTCTTTATATATTGTGTTTTATTTTTTCAGACTATTTGCTGAATGGAAAAGCGTGGTGCATATACACTAGAGATACCGCTATGCTGTCGTGCTTGTCATTACAAATGCAAACATTCGGCTTTTTAAATTTGTTAAACTCTGCAGGCAAAGAAGGAAATTTGTCACTATGTTGTTCATGGGCTTTGCAGAAATGAATTCACTGCTGTTTTTACTTGTTTCTCTGATGGACTCAGCTCTGTGGGTATTTATGCAGGCAGGCTGCCAAAGAACAAACTAGCCCAAACACTTAACTTTTTCTTTCACTGTTTGCTACGAGAAGTTAAAATATATTTTTAAAAATCAAACACTTTTGGCAATCTTTTTCTATAAATTCTGTAGTAAGTAACACTCAACATGTACTACTACATTATTCATGTAATTCAAGAAGAAACACGAGAGAAAAAAAGGTTTATTTTGAATTTATCTTCTTTCTTACAGTGGAATTCCTATGGTGTCAGAAGACAGAACATTCAAGATGCTTTGAGTTTCTGTCTTTTGGGACACATGCTGGAATATTCTATTCCAAGAAAATATTCTGAGTGCAGCTTTTTCATGTTGAGGACAGAATATTCTTTTCTTTCATGCACTCCATATTCTGCATGAGTTTTCCAGTTGGAATAATGTGCAAATTATTTCATCTTGTCTACTTCTAGAGCTCTCTTGTACATAATGAATGGAGAGTCTGGTGTTGATACTTTCCGTCCTTTCCCTCCTCCTGATTTTTGTATAATTTGACAATGGAAGATTGGGGATTGAAGAACTAGATTTAAAAACTTCAGGACCATTTTGGGGGAGAAAGATAGGACTATTTGACTTTAAAAAATGCCTTTGTATTCTGTGGACTTCTTAGCAATAGCAATAGCAGTTAGACTTATATACCGCTTCATAGTGCTTTACAGCCCTCTCTAAGCGGTTTACAGAGTTAGCATATTGCCCCCAACAATCTGGGTCCTCATTTTACCCACCTCAGAAGGATGGAAGGCTGAGTCAACCTTGAGCCGGTGAGATTTGAACCGCTGAGCTGCAGCTAGCAGTCAGCTGAAGTAGCCTGCAGTGCTGCACTCTAACCACTGCGCCACCTCGGCTCTTCTTCAGTCTACAAACACTACCTGGAATGTTTATGAGATAGATACTGTCACATTATATTCCACATCGACATTTTAGGATGCACTTGAACCCAAGAAGTGCTACAGACATAGGTAAAAGTATAATTTAAAAGTTTAACCACATCACAATCCACAATACCCTTTAAATCAACCAACCAACCAACCAACCAACCAACCAACCAACCAACCAACCAACCAACCCACTTCAATTCTTCTACTTTTTGAAAAAAGCAGAATACTTTTCTCTTCCACACTGAGGGTTAAGACTGCTTCATTAGGAATACTTAACAATGAGAAATACTAAACAAAGCTAAAGGCTGTTAAGCAACAAATTATGTCTCCACTATCCTAGTAAGAAGTATACTCATAAACATATATATTTGGATAACGAGGAAAAGGTATCTTATCAGCTTTTCTTTATTCTACAATTCCCTTTTTCATTTGCTCTTCCTTGGTGCTTTAAAACTATTGCAAAAGAAAGAGATCCAAATGCCACATTTAACAGCACAAGAAAGCCTGAGGGCCGGGCAGAGGTGGCACTAATCCACAGGTAGTCAATAGCTGTTAGTAGATGAGTTAGATAATAACACATCATAGTTGCTTCTATTCTAATAAGCACAATAAAACCTTAGAAATACCACTTCCTTCTTGGTTTATTTACAATAAAAACCATTCAGTTGTAATTATTTTGGACTCTGTGCAACCCCATTCTAGCAATCTTGTAATAAAATCACCAGCAACATTTTTAACTTATTGTAAAAGAGAAAAAAAGTGTTTTTTCCTTTTACAAAAATGTCCTAAAATCATTATAACTATTACATAGATGGCTTATGGACCATTAATGTTTTACATTTAAACTTGTACATTTATTGTAATGTAGCGATGAAAATATTTTGCTTTAATCATGTCTATTGATTAAACAAACAGCATTTCTCTCACACTGTAAGCTCTAAAACTATTAAATTTTTGTTTGTGTAAAACTCTTTGTATTCTAAAAATTCACTTCAGTATAAATGTTGTTGACAAATAACCACAAATATATACAGTATTTGTCTCCCATAATAATAGGCTATGATATGCTTCAGTTTAATTGTTTCCTCTTCTCTTCACTTCCATTTTCACAAGCTAAAGTAGGAGATAGAGGAAATAATGGTTTGGTTTAAAACTATACGTACTTCAGTTAATCAGGATCAAACTGTTTTTTTTTTTTTTTTTTCAACTATATTTTTTGATTATTTTTAATATATTTAGGTTACACCCAAAATCACAAGCAGCCCTGCATGTACCTCACCATATTGATTGTATACACACACACACACACACACACACACACGCAAGCCAGGATTTTCAACTTCCATGGTACTTCTAAGCTAATTATGAATGAACTGTGGAGCTCAAACCAAAGAATGAAGTCACTCCATCAGCAGCCAGGCAAACTCTAATTAGCAGTAGATGTTGAACCATAATATATTAGCTTAAAAAAAACAAGGGTGGACTTTAGAGGAGAGAGTTCTGATGCTATTACATGCAAGACCACTGAATTAAGAGGAAGGTTTCTAACTTAAAAAAAGAACTATCTAAAAAGTGAATATTGTTAAACAAAAATGTCAGTTTGCACAAGGGCTGATTTATATAAAACCTGGTTTGTATATCACCTCTTTGTTCTCTCGTTTCACCGCTTCACCCTAATCGTTTCTAAAATAGTTTGAGAATTACATATCTAATAAAAATGAATGTAAGACAGCTGTTAAGACTAAAGTTAAATGAAAAGATTAACTGTACTTACAGATAGTCCTCAACTTACAACCATTTGTTTAGTGACAGTATCACCATCACCGTTTGTAACCTCCCTAGCTGGCTTCTGACAAAGTCAATGGGGGAAGCCAAATTTGCTAATGATTCACTTAACTGCAGTGATTTTCTTAACAACTGTAGCAGAAAGGTCATAAAATGGGGCACAACTCAACAACTGTCTTGCTTAAGCAATGGAATTTTGGGCACAATTGTGGTCATAAGTCAACAACTATATTACTAGAGTTCACCGAGAGGGGGAGGGGTCTTAAGATCCCTAATTTCTAATAAAAGATGTGCTAGTTTTTCTAGTAACTATTCATGTCAGTTATAGCATATCAACTCCTTCCACAACTTCAAGTACCCCTATTGATTTAAAAGGATTGTTAATGTAACACTACATCAAACCAATCAATCAATCAATCAATCAATCAATCAATCAGTATGTCACCCTAACAGATCTGGATGTTATGGTTAAACTGTGTTTTGGCTGGACAATTTTAAACAAGCATTTACAATATAATGACATACAATATGTCATGCATAGATTCCAGATTTCTAGGCAATAGCAATCTCAGAAGAAACAGTATTTATTAAGTGAAAGAGAGCAATACAATTTCATATATTGCTTTTTTACAGTATCTGTATTATAGTACTTACCGTAATTGACTGTGTAATAAAATCAAAGCACCACATGTCTGTATTTGATTACCACTGCTTAGCAAAATATAGATATATACTGAGGTCAGAAATCTTTCTAGGTGCTAGACACTATCGTATGCTTTTATGTTCGTATTATAGGCACAATAAAAGGAAGTAAGTTTTTTTTTAAAAAGCAGAATACATTTAACAAAATTCCAAAGGGCAAAGTCTTCCAATAGAACACAAAAGATCTTTAAAGTTTAAATGTTTTATAAAATTTTGTAAGCTGATTTTTTTTTAAGATATGGAACATTTTTACATTTTAAACTAATTGTACTGAGGAGTGGCACATTAAAGACCCCCAAATATATATAAAATGTTAAAAATGGGAGCCTGCTAGATTTCATTACCATTAGCTATTTAATTGTAACGAGAAACCAAGTAGAGAGATAAAACTGCTTTTAATGTGTATGTCAGGGACATCTGGAGAGAATAACTTAGTTCCAACATACTATTTACATTTTAAGACTATGGCATTGTCTGGAATGCCCTTTTATTTATTTATTTCCACAGTTTATTCTTTTGAACAACAATTATAATACCACAATTCAGTTTTCTATGCAATAGATTTTCCCTCCTTTCCTTTCAGTCTAGTCCTTTTTTTCAGTCTGCTGTTTCTTGATGATTATTGGAAACAGACACATGACAATGGCAAAAATGAACTCTTGGCCATGGACATGATAGCAATGAGGGAGGGTGGGAGTAGCAAGACAGAACAAAGGTCACTGGTACTAAATTTGCCAGTAACTTTTTTTTATTTCCTGATAACAATAGGAAAGTGATACAGCTACTGCTGATGCTTATGGATGCAATAGCAGCCTTGGAAGTATGAAAGCAGCAAAATCCCTGCCTGTACCCTTTTAATATTTTCTTTCTTCCAAGCTGTCTAGATGTCCTGCTTCTGCTCAACATTCATTCTTATTTGATTAGCAAGGTCAGAAGCGAGCAACCTGGTGCTCTTGTTTAGATATAAACAGAGGGTTATCTAGATAATGGAGATGCCAGTTCTTTGGAACCTGTCTGCCTACTCAGGAAGAAGATAAACAGGGATAGTCATGGATAACATTGTGAGAATATGGAGGAAACAGGCCTAGGATATAATTGTAAACTTCACTCAAATGTAAATGTGTTCAGGCATAGCAATAGCAATAGCACTTAGACTTATATACCGCTTTACAGTGCTTTACAGCCCTCTCTAAGCGGTTCACAGAGTCAGCATATTGCCCCCAACAATCTGGGTCCTCATTTTACCCACCTCGGAAGGATGGAAGGCTGAGTCAACCTTGAGCCGTTGAGATTTGAACCGCCGAACTGCAGCTAGCAGTCAGCTGAAGTAGCCTGCAGTGCTGCACTCTAACCACTGCGCCACCTCGGCTCTTCAAGGTCCTATGCATAGATTAGGTAAAGAGGTAGATACTCAAAGTAGGATTTAAAGCAAATTCTACCCTGAATTCTAGTAGGAGTAATTTTAAACAGTTTGCCTTTAACAAACCAGAAGACCGATGCTAGCCAGAACACTTCCAGCAAACATTCCATTCTTCAGAAACCTCCACATTAGTTCCAGAAATCTTTTTTTCCCCTACTGTTTAATTTTTCTGAGGTAACTAAAGGCTTTCCTCCTCCTCCTCCTCCTGATTAAATGTTTCTAAAACCCTAGTGCAGTTAATTCAATGGTTCTTGAACTGTAGCTACAGAACATTGGTTGTATTCAGCTATTCCAAAAAGAGCTTTTACTCTCTTTTTGTGTGTGTGTCTCTACGAGTCAGTGCTGATTCCTGGTGACTGCCTGGAAAAATCCTGGCAGTTTTCTTGGAAACTGGAAGTGATTTGCCATTGCTTCCTGTTTCCTAGCTTGAGAGAGGAGGATTCCTCAACTGCCTTCATGCCTAAGGTTGGAGTCACAGTCTCCTGGATTCAAGCCTGATGCCTTAACTACTATACAAACCGGCTCTCTTTACTCTTTCTAAAGGCTGAAAAAACTATAAAAATGATGTCATCAAATACACTGGTAAAGTTTGAAAAATGTAACCTCTGTTTACTCCAGGATCCAATTTATTATTTTACTTTTTAAAAAGTCTGGGAAGTTATCTTTACCTAAATTGAAAAATGGGATGGACTTTCACAGAGTTGCTAATTCTTACTCTCAAGTATAGTTTGTCTTCAGCAGTGAATACATTTAAATATACCAAATATTACATAAATGTGCTTTAGACAGGTAATTTGCAAGTAAGGACAACTAATGCATACATACATCTTGATCCCTTTGCATTTTAAGAAGGACAGCTAAATGCAATTAGACATTCTTCTATAGAAGTATTCATAGGATTGCAGCTTTGCAACCCAACTCTATAAGATGCAACTTTCATTTAATAGAGAACTGGTTGCCTTATGGAAGTCTTTATTTATTGGCTTGGTGTGGCTTATTTATTTTCTGACAGTTACCACTGACCATCTTCCAAAAAATGTTAAAAGTTAATATCTAAGATTGCCCAATTGCAGCATCGTGGAGAACATCACACTTATAAATTTTATTTATAAAAAGGACTAATAAACATTAATTTCAAAAATTCCAAAATGGGAGGAGGAAGGAGTATTATGTATGTTCACTATCTTGAGTTACTTATAAAGTAATAAAAGTGGAAAGAACTCTAATAAATAAAGTAAAATAAAATAAAAAAATTGTTTCCCCACAAAAATGAATATAAATAAATACACAAGCAAGCTCCCTCTTGAATTTAGGAAACTGCACATTATCGTCTCTGAAATAAACTCTTAAAATCTCAAAAATACCAGGGAAAAGGTATTTTTAAAAAAATACAATACACTTTTCTCTCCAAATGTTCACACGGACTGAAGGCAAAGGTGTTGAGCTTTGTGTAACAAAACTGAAATTATTTTCCATTTCTATGGATAGACTACATAACAAAACGTAGAATCACATTTAACTATAGATATTGCAATATAGCATTGCTAGTATTGTTTTATTGCAGCAGGGGTGGGTTCCTACCGGTTCGCCTGAACCGGGGGCAACCTGCTAGTGACATCATCAGAACCGGATCGGTGGTTGCCGGTCTGTGGGGGCTGCCATCTTTTTTTTTTTTAATTTTTTCCGATTTTTTTTTTGTTTTTTTTCTGAGCATGCTCAGAAGGTGACTTCCAGCACTGTGCATGCGGTCGCCATCTTTTTTTGGCTTTATTTGTTTTATTTTTATTTTTTTCCAAATTAAAGCCGAATGGACCTCTACCTAGGATCGAACTCACAACCTCCTGATTGTGTGGCAATAGTTCTACCTTTAAGCCACAGAAGCTGTGGTTGGTGTTTGGTTGATTT